>VWZI01017528.1:2618213-2642787 GCA_013396835.1 Psilopogon haemacephalus | reverse complement strand
GGAAATAAACATTGATTATTTTTATTATTATTATCATCACCATCATTATCATTATCATTATCATTATCATTATCTTTTTTTTTTTTCTTCCAGCTCATTAGAAGAAACTTCTTCACTCCAAGAATGGCCAAGCACTGGTGGCAGTTTGAGATCAAATTTCTAGCTCAGACCTAGGAAAATCAACTTAGAAGTGGAAGCTCTGAGTGGAGAGGTGAACATTCTAGGGGTAGGCCATATAATTGCAACAATGGATAAGTTAATATCATTTCACTGAACATTGAAGCATCAGGAGCCTTATGTCTGGAAGCACAGCTTGTACCTTCCCCTTGATGGCTTCTGCTGTGCCCTGCTGCTATCTTTCCCCCACTGCTGTTTTGGCTCTTCCCCATCCTCCTTAAGGTTATTACTTTTTTTTTTTTTTTCCTGTACTAGTTTATCTTCCTCATACTGTTATATTTAAACTATAAGAAAATACTATTTCATTTTTCCTGATTTTCCAAAAAAAAAAAAATCCACGTTGTAGTAAGTTTACTCTACCTAGGGGAGTGGAACTGCTCTAACTCAGTACACCAGGGAGGTGGTGGAGTCACCATCCCTGTAGGTGTTCAAAAAACATGTGGAGATGGCACTCTGGGACATGGTTTAATGGCCATGGTGGTGTCAGGTTGGTGGTTGGACTTGATGATCTCGGTGATCTTTTCCAACCTTAATGATTCTATGATAACACAGGAACTTTGGCCTTTGGTCTTGCACTTGGCTAAGTTAACCCTCAAGTTCACATATCCTTTCTCTCTCAACTTATGATCCATTCACCAGAGGCACCAAACACCACCAGGGTGGCAGAAGCAGGAATCACTCTGGAAGTGTAACCAAGAAGTGGCCATGTCTGAGCAGAGGAATGATAACGAATGCCAAGCATGGGCTGGAGGGGCCTGGCCATGGGTATCAGCTGAAGAAGTCTTCAGTGTGCACTATGCTGGACACTGGACATGCTGGAAAGGTCTCCTGGTGTTGTGCCATGGGTATGCTGAGTGCCAGGCAGTGTTAAGTGACACTGATGTGCAGCGTGACTGTGCCCACATCATGCACAGTGAAATTGCCTTCTGCAGGCCTTGTGCAACAAGTCTGGGCTCCATGAATATGCAATCCAGAGTCACTCATCCTGCTGCAAGGGCCTTAAGGCAGCCCAGCTAAGGGGCTGTGACAGCTGTGGGTGTTAGTGGAACATGCTGATAGCCACTCTGCTGTGAAATAGTTGCATGTTTCTGGAGCAGACACAGAGGCTCATCCAGGACGAGTTCAGTGTTCTCCAGCATTGCAGGGCATTGTGTGGGTTAGACACACCCAAGGTTGCAGCAGGACAGCTACCTCTCCCCTTCTCAGTGTCCCTTCCAGTTTCTGTTAGACAGTAGTTGATCTTCACAGCTTGTGGGAAAGGGAGAAACTCCAGCCCAGGGCTCAGAATGTAGACAGTTCCACAGAGATGGAGCCATATGATGAGTTGAGTGCCCTTTGGCACCAGACCTTTCCTAGCATTACACTATTTGCATTCTTAACTCAGCCAGTCAATCTACCATCTAGAGTCCTGGCAATATTCTCCTCCCTGGCCTCTCCATCATCCCCACAGCTCTATGTTCAGGGTGCTTTAGCCAGGATTTCACTGTATCCTGCCAGACACTGTGTCTCATGGCACCACCTGTCCTCTCCATCATCCCCACAGCTCTATGTTCAGGGAGCCTTAGCCAGGATTTCATTGTATCCTGCCAGGCACTGTGTCTCACAGCATGCATGGAATCAGACAGGGGGGAAAGAGTCGCACTCAGAAACACTCCCAGGATCACTACATCCAGATGTAAAGTTTTTGGACCCATGTGTTTTTCCTCTGATCCCATTCTAAGAACCATTTCCAGAAGGGATGTGCAAGACCCTTGGATGCAGAAAGGTCCTTGGCCCACAGAGTCTGAGCCTTGGCTGACTGCATCATGAATGACAACAAAATTAATCCCCCCCCCCAACCTATGCCTGTGTCTGTTACCTCATCCTCCATCCTGGGTCTCAGCAAGAAGTTTAAGAGTCCTCATGCACACAGAGTGATACAGAGCAGGATCCTCAGGGACATGTTATGCAGTGTAAGCAAACCACATTGAAGTGTTTGACTCACAGCAGCTTTGCACTCTCACTGGCCCCCTAAAATGACTTGCAGAACTCCAGCTATGCTTTACCCTTAGTGTATGCTCCACACACCACACATAACTGCCAGGACAAACTCCGAGCTGTCTCCCACTTCTGCTGCACTCCATCACAAATTCCCCTTAACCTTTAATGTGTAGCTTCAAGCTCTTTCTCTGTCTGAAAGCCACTTTTAAAACGAGACCCCTCCTGAGTATTAAAGCCCAGCCAACAACTTTATAAGCTCCTCTTCTCCTGTTCCCAGAACCCAGCGAGCGACTGAATCGCTCCGCTTCAAAATCTGAATTTCAAAATCTCCTTGGCTGAGACTCCCCACGCCAAACTTAAGCCACAAACACATTTCCACCATGACCATTTGCAAGGGGGAGATGTGTGGTTGATAATGGAACAATTATGCAGCTTTAGCACAGCATGTCACAAGCCTTCTGGTCAGGTGAGTGAGTAAGAACGGAGCCAGTCCTGATCCTTCGTGCATATGCTAGGCACAGCTGTTGCAGTAAAGCAGCTCCCTGGCCCTTCACACACAGTTTTTACCAGTTCTGGGGTTTGTGGAATTTTTTTTTTTTTTCTTCTTTTTTTTTTTTTTTTAATAAAATGTATGGTCTAAGGCCCAGCTTGAAAGAAAAATGCTCGCTGCTTGCTGAGTTGCATGAACTTTGGAAATATGGCAATAAAATGGACACATATGTTCTACTATTATTATTATTATTATTATTATGCTTAAGGGCTACAGAAAAAAAAAAAAAAAAAAATCATTCTCCCAGCCCACATGGGCGAAATGAGCACTGCCTTCTGTGAGAGTCTGGGCTTAACATGTATGTGTTTACTTAGATGCATCTGTTCTTGATATCTGGTGGAAAAAAATCAAATATTGTATCTTATGAAAAACCATTGCTGAAGCATTGTTCAGAAAATCAATCCTAAAGCAGAAGTCCATTAAAAAAAAAAAAAAAAAAAAAGATATCTCTCTCTCTCTGCTTGGAACTCTCTTTTATTGTTATTAATAGATCATTTATCTTCAATATGGTTGGAGATAAAAATTCCTTTTTTAAAGTGATGAAATGAAGAGATTTGCAAGTGCTGAAACCCCCTGATCTCCCCCTCTCTCTCATCACCTGATAGGGGCTTAAGGTTTCACAGTTTGTAAAAGTCAATGGGAAGTTCTCCCCTTGCCAGCAGCCCAGGCCAGTTTAATAAGTCCCTGTCTGTTGAGGGGGCAGTCACCTTTCTCCTGGCAGGAGGAGCTGTGAGGGCCAGGACACTGCAGTGCATTGTGTCCCCGTGTGAAGGCCTTAATCAGCAGTGACAAAATTTCTTCTCCAAGCCCAACTTCCCCCACACACACCTTCCCCAGGCCTGACTGTAAGCCAGAGGGGAACCTGCAAGGGGATGGCCAACCTCAGCCGCAGGATGTACTTATCAGGGGTGAGGGACTTCACGTTTCCTGTAAAGTGCTTTCTCCTCTCTCACCGGGACAAGCACTTTGCAGGGAAACTCCAAGCAGCTGCTGGGCAATTTCCTTTCAACTCTGTCCCAGCATCACTGTTTACAGTTTTATGAAGGCAGCTCTGACTGCCCCTTCTCCTCTCCCTCCCACTTGTTCAAGTTTGTCGATATCCAACCCATGAACATTTGTTTCCTCCTTCCCCGGAGGAGTTTTGCACTCCACTGACCTCAAGTTCAGCCCCAGCAGAGGCTGGCAGGAGGGCTCAGCTGGCTCTCGTTTCTCCACTTGCTGCAGTCGCTTGTGTTGGACAAGCAACACTAGTGTAGTTCAAGCAGGGAGACCTCTTCCCTTGCCTGCTCCTCACACTGCCCTGGGCTCTGCTGTCGGGATAAAGTTCACTCATCCTGGTCCCAGCCCACAGAGGTGAATCCCTTACGTTCCTTTCATGGAGGCCACTGGTGCTGGGGGTGTATGGGCAGGTCTGGACCCTCACCTCCACCCTGGCTGCCTTTAGATCTCCTCCCTGGGCTTCACCGCTCCATGCTTCTCCGCACCCTGCACTGCACACCTGAGGCGTTGCTGCTCCTTCCCAGGTGGGTCCCAACCTTGTGACACTGGTGTGGGTACACAGGGGTGAAGAACTGGGGGATGGCAGTGGGATGGATTGATGGATGGATGGAGGGAGGGATGTCTGCATGTTTAAATCCCCTCGCAGCTTCATCTCCAGGTAGTTCCCCTCCCGCTCTGTACCACTGCTCTTCAGCACCTCTCTTGCCTTCCTCCCTCTCCACTTCTTCCTCTTTGCAGCCTTTTTCTTTAACCCAACTTGAGCTGTCTGCTGCCATCCCTGGAAGATGGATAGAGGAGGGGTTGGGAGGTCGAGGCATTCTGCCTGTCACCGACTGCGCGGCCCCCGCCTACCCGGCATAGAAGAGCCGCGGGGGTGCGCGGAGCTGCCGCCGGCCACTCGCCGCAGGCACAGGACCCTCGAGTGACAAGAAAGGGTGAGGGGGTGGGCAGAGACACAAATCCCCGAAGCATCCGATGCAGAGAAGGCATCATGTAGCGGATAAATCGCCTCCCCTTCCGTCGGCTTCCGCGGAGGGTCCGCGCAGCGGGGCGGAGGGAAGCAAGCGAGAGACAGGACTCGCTGTCCGCGGCTCGGCTCCGTGCTCGCTTCTGCATCCCGGCGGGGAGAAGCGGGTTAATTGCCCTGGCACGGAGCCGTTCCGGAGCTATCCCGAAGGCACTCGGAAACAGTTTCCCCTTCGGGGTCTCTTTCTGCACCCCAGGCCACCCAAATGTCTGTTGGCCGCCGGGATTCGTTGCTTTCTTATTAGCGGTGCCCGAACCCTTCCGCTTCGTCTTGGTCTTCAAGACGATGCCGCTACGCGAGCGCATATCAAAGCAGGCAAAAAAAAACCCAGCTATATTTTAATTAAATTACCTCGCCTTGTTTGCAGAGGAAAAAAAAAAAAAAAAAAAAAAAAAAAAACCCAAACCCCAAACNNAAACAAACCCATCACCACCATCACCCCTTCTGGGAGACGATTTCTACTTTCTGCTCTCCTCTGCCCGCTTTGCCCAGCGTTATTCAATCCCGGTTGCTGTTATTTATTTGCTCGCGTTCGCGTTTCCCGATAGCTACTCAATAAAGCTGGCAACGCAAAACTGCGCGAAGGGAACGGAGGCAAAAAAAAAACCAAAAACACCCCCAAAAAAAATATTTTTGGGAAGGATGTGAAAATGGATGTGGTTTGGCGGTGCCAGGGCTACGGCGGAGCTCTCATTTAAATCGCTCTCCGCATACCGGCGCCGCGTAAGAAAGTAAAAAGTATAGGAAAAAAAAAATAAAAGTTCAACAAAATTAGAATAAAAAGAGGAAAAGCAGCACACTTGGAACACTGCATTTTTCACGGTGCTGCCGAGGGGATGGGTGGTGGAAACCCAATCAGGGTTGCTCCGCGCTGGCTCGGGGAGAGCTCCCGGTCCCGCAGCCAGCCGGTGTGGAGAGGCAGAGCCGGCTCTCGCCGCCCGCTGCCGTGTGCGAGAGGCTCCAGCTCCGGTAAAAGATGCTCTGGTCCCCGCTCAGCAGCAGGTGGGGCCAGGCCGAATCGGTCCCCGCGGATGGCGGCCGCGACAGGGACAGCTAAGCGCGGGGCAAAGGCAGAGAGATCATCAGCGCGCCGCTAAATGAGCTTCTCCGCACCCATCCCCGGACTCCGCGGCAGCGGCGAGGCTGCACCGGAGAACATCTCGCAGGTGGGGTGCAGGGATCCCCTCTGTGCCGAGCCGTGTCCCCTGTCCCCGCAGCCGCGGGGCTGCCAGTGCGGTGCAGCTCTTTGCCGGGAGCCGTAAGAAGCGGAGCCGTCGCCGCTTTGCGCGATGCGGGGTTATTTTAATTTCTTTCCCCCTTTCCTCGCACCGGCCTCTGGTGGCATCACCGGGTCGGGACCTGATGCTCAGGATGCTCCCAAGTGCGCACCGCAACCGAAGACCTTCCCAGTGGTTCCTGCGCTGCGGGGTGAATCAGCCACCGGCGGGAGAAGTCCCTGTGCTCGGGAAACGCATCCGAACTGCTGCCGGGAAGGAGAGCGGGCATCTTCTTTTTTGTCTTTTGGGGGGTTTTTTTGTTGTTTTGGTTTTTTTTTTTTTCCCTTTCTTATTATTCTTCCCGGAGGCTGATGTGAAAAATCCCTTTAGAGTGCGCTTGAAAGTTCAGTGCTCTATGGTAGAGCAGGAAGTCCCTCGGCAAAGGGTTTCTGTGCAGCCCTGCCAGTTAATTCGTTCCTCCGCGATGCCGGCGGCAGGAGGAGACCGAGACGAGCCTAGCTGTGCCCGACCGCTCATCACCGGCCCCGCCGTACCGGGTACCGCTCGCCCCTGCAAATGTGTACCTCTGTAGGTAGCGAATAAACAGCGATTGCCCTCTGCAAGTAGCTCCTCAGCAGCTCAAGGACCTGTTACTGCCCGCGTTTACCGCTTGCATCTTTGGGGTACAGAGACTAAAAGCGCATAGGAATGAGATTCGGGGAGGCTGCTGCTTTCTTCCCCGGATTGTCCTATGTGTAGCACGTTGCATAGTCTCTAGTGGCTTCCCGGTCGTTAAAACACCACTGAATTATTTGGGGGGAGGTGTTCAAAGACAAGGGCCCCCCCATGTTTTCGGGAGAGAAATATCGATGCTGGATTTGAGAAGTGATCGTCCTTCAAGCAACACTTTTCCTCCCAAACGACACCTTTTAAACGAAATTCAGCTAATCCGCTGAGGAGCCGAGTACAGAAAGGATGGGGTGGTTTGGATTCTGGGATGGTTGTCAGGCTAGTGATTTCCCAGGAATACCGACGACAGACTGCAAGTTAGCAGATGCAAACAGGCAGAGCCTGGCTGAGAGATTGTTTTCCTCCAGAAAGTAACCTTGCAAAATGCTGAGGTTATTTACTTTGGAGGGGGGTGGGGAAGGAGGTGTCTGATAATCAGCTCACTCTCTATCTCACTTAGATTTATAGATCAGGGCCTCCCTGTCACTCCTGAAAATATAATCATGCTGGCAATAAACCCTGAAGGAAGAATGAGACAGCAAGTGGCTTTTTTTTTTCTTCTTCTTTTCCCTCAGATCTAAGCAGTGGTTACCTTTGAGTTAAACACTTAAATGGGCAAGGATGTCGTAGATAGCCCAACACTGGTCTGTTTGATTGCCCTGCCTTGGTTCAGCTGCCCAAGAAGGTGCCATAGTCGTCCTGGCACACGCTGGGCTGGCACCACTTCCCGCAGGCACAGCACCTTGCTCTGGGCCTGAAACAGCTGCCACACACTACAGAATTGGTTTAAAGCACACCATGAGATATCTGTTTCACTGTTTCACCAGATGGGAAAGCTGCACCAGGTTGCCCCCNAGATGGGAAAGCTGCACCAGGTTCCCCCCCACCCTACACACCCCATCTCCTCACTTCCGCTCTAAACCCATCCCCTCCACCCCCCCTTTATTATTTTTTTAGAGAGAAACATTTCCTGTCTTCTTTGCAAAAACGTATTTTATGACCACTTTGCTGTGCAGACTTCTCCCTCTCTCTGCACACTGCAGAGTAACGCAACACCTTCAATCTGTGGAGCAGATACCTCCTGATTTCTTTATCTCAGAACATGCCTTTGTCTCTCTTCGACCTGTTCTTGCTCTTCAGTGAAAACCTCACCTTTTTACAAGCTGTCAAACGTAACACTAACAGCTGGGCATTCCTTTGGAAAATAAAAAAAAAAAAGGCATATTTACTTTAAAATCACTTAGAATTTATGACTCTCTGATTTTTTATTAGCCTTTTAACAATGCCTCTCACTTTAACACTAATCCAGAGGGAAGGGGCTCTCTCTCCTGTTCCTGCAGCAGATATGTCTTGAACAGGGAAGAGGGGAAGAGTTGCTTAATCACTTCTGGTATTTCTGATATTTAAGACCATTTTGGAGCACACAGGAGACCCCACTTCAGTGTGCCCTCTGCTAAACAAAAAAAAAAAAAAAAGACTCACAAACCAACCAATCAAAAACAAACAAACAAACAAAACCAACAAAAAAAACCCCCACCACTGTTTCCAAATTCCATTGTCTAACTGGTGATAAGCAGGATTCAAAACAGAGCAAAAGGCTACAGATGCAACGGCTTCTACAATGCCATTCCTCAGAGGTGGCACCACTCCCCAAGGGACCTCTGTTTAATGAGGAAGACCATAATGAGGAAATGAAAGTCTGGCCCCTGTGACACAAAGATGGCCCAGCTTTCCTTCACTTTCTTTCCTAAACTCCGTTGTGCAACCCCAGCAAACGAAAGGAGGCTAAGTGGTATCCATTGTTAATGGTACAAGTGGTTACCTTGGCCAAAGGATTGACTGAGAAGAATTTCAGGGGCCCAAGGCAGCCACAAGAATGGGCAACAGCTTGGCAAATGTTAAACAGCAGACACAAGACTTGAAGGCCACATTCACTGATTTGCTGTAGTGACTCGGGGTGGAAACTTGGACATGGCCGTGGGTAACACAATGAAAACCTCTGGTCAAAGAGCAGCAACAGTAAAGGAAGCTAATTAAAGATTGGATAGCAAAGGAAAGGGGAGGCAGGCGTGGGAGGAAGAGCTACATAAGCTTTGTCATGGCGTAGATCATCAGAAAGCCCCTGCCAGGATCTCAAAACAGCAAAGAGCAGAAATAAGATGGCTCAGGGAAAAAAAATTGCCATGAATTGTCAGTGACCTAGGCAGCACTGATATTTGAAAAGACCACAGCTGCTTGGGGGAATATGGAATGATCAGGGGCTAAGAAGAATAGCACAGATGTGCAAAATGTCACGGGTATGATAGAAGGTAGGTTAGGAACTTCTTGTCTGCCCTCATGACTTGTGTGAGCAATACATAAACAAGACAAGAGGAAATGGAAAAAGGACCTCAGGAATTTTCTGTACATGGCACAGTTTACTTGTGGGCTGCACTGTCATCAGATGCCACTAAAAGCAAGGTCTGGATGGAATTCATATAAAAGATTGCACATGGGTGATGAGAGTTATATTCCTAATTCTTTTGCATTACCACACTTAGAAGCAATGCAATTCTTCACCTCTAAGTCTAAGCAGCAGAATGCAAGGACAAACATGGCTAATCTAGAAATGCTTCTTAGGACATCTGTCACAGCTTCCTCTGAAGTAGCCACCAGCAGCCACCACTGGAGGTTGAATTCTGTGTACACCTTGGACTGACCTAATATGACCATTCCCAGGTCTTCACACCTCTCCTGGAGCATCTTTCTTTCCTGGACAGCTTTTAGCCCTGCTTGCAAGCACCAGGTCTGGAACTGAATTAACAGAAGTACAAAATAAGACACTGAAGTGATAAAGTAGACCAAATCAAGCAATGCTCCTTCCTTCTCTCCATGTTCTTACAGCACCTGCATGAGTCAGGGAGTCTCGAGGACTGTCAGGGAGTCTCGGGGACTGTCAGAAAAGTAGTTAGCCTCCAGATTGTTGGAAATGGGATATGGGAGCTTTTGAAAACACTTCCCACTGCCTAAAAATCTAAAGTGTAAAAGATAAACTGTTCCCTCCTCAACCCATTCAATGTAAGAATTGTGATCGTCTATCTGAGTTTGGACATGTGGCAGAGTCACTTTGACTTTCCTTTCCAGTTCAAGCAATTGCTACAGGAAATCTTTGTATTTGTGTTTTAATATGGGAAGATAGATTTGGGTGGTTGTTTTTTGTTTTGGGGTTTGTTGTAGTTGTTGTTTTGTTTGGGGGTGTTTTTGTGGTTGTGGGGTGGTTTTTTTTTGTTGTTTTTGTTTTTTTTTTTAACTAGAAAATACTACAAGCACGGGACTTAAATTTTATTTAAAGCTACGAAGAGGAAAGTTCCACTCTTATTTTGGTTCCTTAACTTTTAATAAGACTAACTTTAATTTAACACCTCTGGGCAGCTTGCAAGACTATCAGATAGTGCATCTGCCTATCTGCTGTTCTAAGTACCCAGGAGAAATACTTGACAAATCAAAGGAAAATCAAAATCGCAGATTAAGTAAAGCCAAGAACAACCACTGACACTATCTTTGCATGTCTGTAACGCTATTTCTTTGCCTTTTCACACATCTACCTATTCTAAGCAAGAGCAAAAGACCAGGAGGGGGTTGCACCCTGCAAGAAAACTGCTTGAATCTTAGGAAAAAAATAAGCAGCAAGTTGCCAGGACTCCTAATATAGTAATTCATCCCTCACTACAGATGTAGCTTCGATATCAATACCCTTGCCAAGTGAAAATCTCAGAGGGAAAGACATTCCTTAAGTCGCCTCCTGGATCAAGCACTTTCCATGTGGGACTGCTGAAGAGAGTTACAAACAGAACGCGAGGGCACAGCTGCTGAGCTGGGGTTGCCTTACAAAGAAGTATTATTTACTTCGTGCAGAAAAAGAAAGCGAGGTGCAATGCCCTGCCCAAGGCTACGGGAGGTTTCCGTAGGTCGGGAAGAGAGAGCTACCTTTCCACGCTGCATTCGATCCAGCCTGCCCACCTCACTTTTGTCACATTTTGTCCCTATCTGTCGCCTCTCCGGCTGAAGGACAAAAAGAAAAGGCTGTAGACTGCCCCAAAGCGCTTTTCCATCAGCTCTTTTCTTCTCACAGGATGCCCTCTAGACTCATGCATAGCATTATCATAAATAAACCTCAGAGCTACTTACATCACAAACAGAGTTTGGAAGCACCAACTCTGTGCCGGGGCTACGTTGCAGTTTTAACTTCCTGCTCGGTTTTCACTTATAAATGTTGCTAAACCAGAATATCGTGGAAAACAAATTGAAGGGCAGATTTGAGTTTGAGCATCCCTGCCTTTTCTGCTCAGCACCCTGCCTCCGTGTGGTCTCTGTGTGCCTTGAATGGCAAACGCAGGTTTAGCTGTCCCAGGTTATTCTGCTTATTGATCACTACAACATTTCTCTGCTGGGCAGCATCCCTCCCTGTAACTTTTGAGGATGGAAAGCCCTTTTCAGTCAGTTGATTTTAAAATGCTTTTCCCTGCTTTGAGACCACTTTTTCCAACCTTAAAAAAAAAGCCAACAAACAAACAAAGCTCTCCAATTTACAGAAAGCATCGTGGACACTGGGGTGGACACTTAAACTTGATATTCCTTTAATGCCAGTCTTTTGATTGCAAATTATCTAAATTCAAGTGGCCCGTGATGAAAGTGTGATAACACACCAATAGGCTGGTGCTTTTCTTTTTTTTTTTTTAACCAAGGGAAAAAAAAGAAAGAAAAAGAAAAAGTAAAAAAGCTTCTTCCTCTCACTTTCTGTACTTTCCGCCCTTCCCTTTTGTTTTGCAAGCCAAGGTGAGAGAGGTTGATAAAAATGCAGCCAGGGCGAGGTGGGGAGCAGCAGGCAGGGGGAGGAGAGGGAAGATAACATTATTCCAGGCCTTTGCTCTGTTTTGTTAGGACAGATTTAATCTCTGAGGAGCATCAGAAGATAGGCCTGAATGGCTGCCTGATCATCTCTTCACTCTCTCTTCTTTTATCTGGATGACTCTTAAATCTTTTCAGGGATGAGATCTCACTGCTCTTATTTGTTAAATTAGGGTATTGTTTCCACCGTATCTCACCTATGGTAAAACGTTTTCTTTCTTAACCTGCTTAGTGAGCACCAGAGAGGGGACACAAGAAGGGAACTGGAATTCGTTGTGCTTTATTTTGCCAGCTAGCAATAACTTGCTGTCTAGTGGTCCTAATTTGATGGAGGAAAGAAAACAAGCAACCAACCATGGGCAGAAGGAGTGAAATTCGGCTTTGTGACCAGTGGTAAAATTAAGAAAAGATAATGAATAGTATGGAATGTGGAACAATCTCAAACAGCAATTTGATTTCCAAGTTAGCAAACAGAGTAAGGGGCAGAGGGTAGATTTTGAGAGAGCTTTGTTCACAGTCTGCCCTAGCAGTGCTTCTCATTGCCACGTGATAAGCACACAAAAATAATAAATAAATTAAAAAGGAAGAAACACAAACAGATGTCACTTTTTTTTTTTTTTTGTGGTTTTTTTTTTTTTTTTTTTTTTTTTGTTCCATTTAACAGCTAATCTCAAGGCTAATGACTGCAGTTCAGACACAGAAACCCCAGGACAGAATACTAAAATGTGTGTGCTTGGTTGTCACTGGAATGTATATTCTGGGTGGTAAACTTTTATCTCACAGTGCTTTGAAAATTTAAAAAAAAAAAAAAAAAAAAAACAAAACCCAAAAAAAAAAACCTCNAAAAACAACTAACTCCAAAACAAAAGCCACTGTAATTATATTTTGCTTATTCACGCTGTGTAAAACATGCCAGAGCTTTGTGGAGTGCAGGCTGAGGTAAGGAGGAACTCAACACAAGCAACCATGTGCTGGGCTGCAGCAAGAGCAGCACGGCCAGCAGAGAAAGAGAAGGGATTCAGCCCCTTTGCTCTGCTCTCCTCAGACCTCACTTGGAGTATTTTGTGCAGTTCTGGAGTTCCCAACACAAGAAGGACATGGAGCCAGCCCAGAGGAGGCCATCAAGATGCCGAGAGGGCTGCAGCAGCTCTGCTATGAGCACAGGCTGAGAGAGTTGGGGCTGTGCAGTCTGCAAAAGAGAAGGCTTTGATGAGACCTTGTAGTAGCCTTCCAGTATTTGAAGAGAGCCTACAGGAAGGTTGTGGAGGGACTATTAACAAGGTCTTCTAATGATAAGATGAGGAGTAACAGGTTTAAACTGACAGAGGGGAGATTGAAACTGGATGTTAAGAAGTTTTTTCCAGTGAGGGTGGCACACTGCTTGAAGCTGCTCCCTCCCTAGAAGTGTTCAAAGCCAGGCTAGACGATACCTTGAGAAACTTACCATAGTGGGAGGTGTCCCTGCCTATGGCAGGGTGTTGGAACTGGATGAACTTTGAGCTTCCTTCCAACCTAAACCATTCTATGTGCTAGTCCTTCACAGAACATGCAGCCTGACAGTCAGCACTGGCAACAGCCAAGCTCTGGTGAAACCCAAGGGATTGCTGCTGTGCTTGTGATGAGGCTTGGCTGAAGGTAGTTAAAGGCCAGCTCATTAAAGGCAATTACTGTGTCTTGTGCAACATTTGATGACTGTTTGAGAGAAGGCCAGAACTAGGACTTAATGTAAAAGCATTAAGGCAGCCATAGTGCCAGTCGACTCACATAGCACAATGTTCCCTGCACCGAACATGTGAAGCTGTAATTAGTGACTTAAGTGCTGCTGCATCTGGCTGGGAGCTCCACGTCTGAAGTAGCAAAAAAAGTGCTAGAATATTGTGCCAGTTTATAGGTCCTGTACCCTCAGGAAGACTCCTTTTAGCAAAGGGCTAATAAAGCCTAAGCTGCTTCATCTTAAGTGAAAGATTTTGAACTCGGATATTTACATTGATGTGTACTTGGTTATGCCAATGTCAGTATTGTTAAATTACAGAAACTGACTGTAATTGAGCAGACAATTTGCAGAGCTGACTGCACTGCAGTTGTTAAGTGTGACACTGGATGCTCATTTCGGGTGGCTTAGAGCTGAATCACAGGTGGGACTGGAAAAAAAAAAGAAATCAGCCTCCTTTGGAGACTCCCAGATACCCATCCTTGAAATACTCAAGATAACCACAATGGAGTAGGACTGAGTTAACTATTTCAGTGCTTCACCTAAAGAGGTTTGAACTAATTTGGACAAGCTCCACATGCCACATCCTCTCTCATGGGATTTTGTAGCACAGAAGGGAGTCTTGTTTGGAAAATGAGTCCTTGTACAGCATGAGCGTTTCTCTAGGGAGCAAATCTTTGCATTGTAAGTCCTGTTGAAACAAAAAGAGATAAGCATTAGATTAAAATACAAGCAAGGTGAGGAAAGACAAGAAGGGAAAAACCAACCCATTGGGAGCTAACTGATTTTTTTTTTTTTAATGTTTTCTGTATATTCATTAACTGCAACCATTAACCAGGTCACAGTCTAAACTTTGCTTCACTCACAGAAAACATGAAGCTTCTAATGCTTTTTTCACAACTATTAGTTTCAGTTGTGTATAACCTTCCCAAATTTGAGCAAGAGGAGTTTAGAGTCATTCATCCTAACTATCTGTCTCAGACTGCAATGCTTTGGCAAACTGCAGTCATTTCAAAGGAATAGGAAACAAGGCTAAACCCCCACCCCCAAAACAAAATAAAAACCTCACCCAAAATACTACTTCGGGGCCAGTTTATTTTATAGATTTCAGAGCCTCTTCTGTTTTGGGAGAGCTTCACCTGGTACTGAAAAGATCTAGTTTTGATTTACTTACAGGACAGGATGGACTTTTACCTATTATGACATGAAAGCGTGTCAAGGACGGTCTGAGCTTCATTCCATCTTCCTTGTTAGGGATCTTCAGATGTTTCCTCCAGGGCAGTTCAATGCTTCTCAAAACGCTGCGAAGATTTCTTCCCGTCCTTTGTGCAGCTTTAACAAAAGAGCAGCTAAACAGAAAGGAGCTCAGAAAAAAGGAAAGCCCAGAAAACACCTCTGTGTAATTGTCGGCGCAAATTGCAATGTCGGCGCAAAAGTTGGAATGATTAAGTCCCTAACCTACCTGACCGGGGGGCCACCAGGCCCCCCGGCCTTTTGAGAGTCACCTCCACCCTTCACCCAGTGCCCGCCAAGGAGAGCATGGACTCACCGGTGTCGATGGGAGGAGACTCTCTCTGCCCGCAATGGGCAAGCTTGAGGCTTGCTACTCCTGTGGCTGAATATAAAGGGAAGCAGGCAGGGAGGGTAAAGTGGCCACACCTGGGGTGGGAGGAGACTCTAACAGGACCCAGGTGCTCCTTATGCAAGCTCAGGGATTCTGATGAAGCAGCTGGTAGGAGTCTAGCTACAAAAAGTGGATCCTGGAGATGTTCAAGCAAAGCCTGGATGGGGCGCTTAGTGCCATGGTCCAGTTGATTGGATAGGGCTGGGTGCAAGGTTGGACTGGATGAGCTTGGAGGACTCTTCCAACCTGTTTGATTTTATGATTAAAGCATAATAGTAAAGTTCCAAGCAAACATCTCCAGCAAAGAGCAGTGCTTCCCACGTGCCAAACAGCCCTGCACGGAGGAGTGAGTTTGGGGAAATGTCAGAGTGAAAGTGTTTGTGATACCTTCAGCCAGCTCCCCGGGTGTGTCAGGACACAGGATCACCCAGGATCAGTGACAGCCTGCTTTCCACACACTCTCCCGGTGCACAGAAGAGCATCACACGCAGCTGAACAGTGCAGTTTTGTCCTCATGCTTTTGCTTTCACCCAGTATCCAGAGTGTGACAGCTGAAGTTATTCTCCATCTAGTTGGGGTGCTTTGGATTGTGCTTTTCCCTACTCAGATGCACAAATGTGAACACTTCTTTTTCTCCACGTCCTGTGAGAAGTGTTGGTTCTGTTTTACAGGTTGATAAATGATCTACATGTAGATTAAAATTCAACATGTCCACAGATTTCAGGGTTTTGGCTAATATACCTATGCCAGGGAAATCAGTCATGTAAATTTGGCTTTAGACCAACAGGACTCATCCCACCTCCCTGTGGGATTGAAGTTAGATGCACCCATTTACACTGGGCGACTAAATTGTACCAATTTACCAAGATATGGTACCAATATTGTACTAATATAGCTTTCATCGTGTACTACTAATCTTAATGTCCCCTCTGCAGGGCAGATGTTGAAAAATTGGATGCTGCAGCAGGTTAAGCCCACTCAGCATTCTCAGCACCTGGAATTGTCAGAATTCCTGCAAATCTGGTACCCAGGAAAATAAAGAACACATGAGCAGAGATTAGTCTTACTTTAACCACTCTTACAACATCACATAAAAATTTCTGTGAATTGATTATATTTCCAGAATGGATTTACCATTAAAAAAAAACAACTGTTCTGTTCCAGTTTTGGAAATATTTGCCTTATCACTAAGCACATTCCAACTCCTACAGGGAAAAAAAAAAAAAATAATAAAAAGCTCCTGCAGATCTCAGACTTCTCCTCTGCATTGTTGCAGAGTATTTTGCACAGCAGACCTGTCACTAAACCAGACTAGAATTAAAACAGGGATAAAATTTAAATATAGTACACTGCATCCTTTAAAAAAAAAAAAAAAGGATCTTAAGGCAGCAATGAGATGCTTGAGAGTATGTCAGCAGCAGGGCTGAGGCACTCCAGATTCCCTTCTAAATGTTTCTCACTCGAGCAAACTGTTCCATGCATCAGAGAGTGAGAGTCCTGCGGTGCTACGCAAAGTGAAGTGACTTCAGCTCAGCATGGGTCTGCATTAGAGGGAGAACAGGCACAGATTGCCAGGTGATTTCACAGGTATTTGACAGTCATTTCAAACTCTTTCCCCAGACTTCTCAATGCTACTCCCTAGACCCGTTTTGAAGGCAGCGTTTGGGGTGGACTGGATTTCTTTTTCGATCTGCAGGTGATTAACCTGTTGTGGGCAAGGCAGGAACCTAGGCTGTCGCCGTTCCTCCGAAGTCCAGCAGTAAGTGAATGCTGACCGAGCACAACAGGAGTGGTTAATCATACTACAGGACTCATACCACGGTGCAGAGAAGTCCAGTGATCTCTGCTGACCTGTGGTGAGAAAACATTTCTTCTTGGTCTCATGAACAGCGTAGGAACAGGCACATGAACAAGACTGACCACAGAAAAATGTCCTTTAAACTGTCCCAAACTAATGGCCAGTAACAGCTGCCATGCTGCTCCAGTCGTGGCCCATCTCTAAAACCTCAAAAAGAGATGGCAATTAAGCCCAAATATTTGTGTTCCAGCTTCTCACCAGAGCAAATCTCCTTTTTTATGCTGTGCAAGGCTAAACATCTGCCCTACTTCTGTGTGGATCTGTGTGCATTTCTTCATCAGGACCAGAGAAGATCACTTAAGTACTAACCTAGGAAAAAATTCAGCCACAGCTTCTAAAGAAACATATTTGGAGCTTCACAGAATCACAGAAACATGCAGCTTGGCAAAGCCCCTCAGCATCACCAAGCCCAACCTAGAACCCTGCTCTACAAGATTCACCTTAAACCATAGCCCCAAGCACCACATCTCTGAAACACATCCAGGGCTTGGTGACACCACCACCTCCCTGGGCAGCTCATTCCAGTGCCTGACCACTCACTCTCTCCCTGAAAAACTTTTTCCTGATGTCCAATCTAAACCTACCCAGCCTCATCTTAAATATTTGCCTACAAAAAGTTTTGATTTTTTTTTTTTAAATACAGTTTTACACAGCCATTGCAGCTATTAATTGAAATTTTACATTTTTTAAAAGTGGTGCAAGCCCTGACAAGAAACACAAAAAGTTTTCTAAGGCCAGGGTCATTCTTAAGAGTATTTTAGACTTGGAATACGACAAGCAAAATGCTTCTCTTGAGAAGGCAGCTCACATCAGAGAAACTGTACTGCAGCAAGTGTACTTCACTGGAGCACACCTTTTCTCTTCCTATGATAAATAAGTTATCTTCAGAGCCTGGCTGCACTTACCAGGCCTGGGGGTAAGAGCTACACTGATAGAATTACACCAGCTACTCCTTCGTAGTACAGAAACAGATCACTCTGCTAAAACAGCTTTCTCTGCAGGCACAGCTGAAAACAGGCCCTTGAACAGAAGAGCAAATGCTATCAAAATAATTTTTTTCCTGACTTTTGATCAGGCCCTTCTGCTTCATGACAGTTCTGCTTAAGGGTGTTTTATCTGGAGTGGTCAGAAACAGCATCTTTGAATGTACACTACTGTTGACAAAAGCTTCATGTTCTTGGCTTCATTGTTTCTTTATATGCTTTTAGGTGATTTTACTCCTATGGTTGTGTCAATCAAAGCATGCAGTGTTAAGGTTTTGCCTAACCTACCTAATCTACCTATGCAACAGCTTTGGCTAACCTACCTAACCTACCTATGCAACAGCTGAAGTTATTCTGCATCTAGTTGGGGTGCTTTGGGCTGTGCTTTTCCTTACTCAGATGCACAAATGTGAACACTTCTTTTTCTCCATGTCCTGTGAGAAGTGTTGGTTCCATTTTACAGGTTGATAAATGATCTATGTGGAGATTAAAATTCAACATGTCCACAGATACCTATGCCAGGGAAATCTGTCATGTAAATTTGGTTTTGGACCAAAGGGAGTCATTCCCCTTCCCTGTGGGATTGAAGTAACATGCACCCATTTACACTGGGCGACTAAATTGTCCCAATTTACCAAGATATGGTACCAATATTGCACTTATATAGCTTTCATCATGTACCACTAATCTTAATGTCTCCTCTGCAGGGGAGAATTGCCCTGATTTAACTCAAACTATATTTCAGTCTGGTGCGAAGCTTTAACACACAAGCGTAGTCCCAGGAATCAGCTGCCCTGATGTCCTTACACATAATCTTGCTCTTGCAGCATCCTCTGTCCATGTCAAGAAGCTTAGCCTCTTTATGAAGGGTAACCCTTATTAAATGCCTCACATTTATCACGAGGAAATGGAATATGCACAAGTTCCTGTGGAGTCGCTGATGCCTGGTAACATATTGCCAGCTGGTCACTTGCTAATATGTCATAGCTGACAGTTGCACCGTGACAGACAGCTGCATGGACATTAAAAACCTGTCTAAACACTTCACAGAAGTAGGGTGAATTATTCTAGCCAAAGCTTTGTGTGGCCACTACCAGTACAATTCAGTAGTAGTTTAATCCTAGCTCTGTGTCTCCACGTCACATGGAGTTTGCCTCTGTAGCTGCCTATGGACAGATCTTTAAATCTTCAAGCATATGAATATATTAATTTTTGACAGGGGATGACATCTTCACCTTGAAGAACTTCAAGCTTGTTAGAGTCATGAATCAGCTTGTATAAGGAACACCTGGGTCCTGTTGGGAGTCTCCTCCCACCCCAGGTGTGATCACTTTGCCCTCCCTGCCTGCTCCCCTTTATAAACTGCCCCAGGAGAGGCAGAAGCCTCAAGGTTGCCCATCTGGGCAGAGGGATCTTCCTCCCATTGTGACTGGTGAGTCCATGTTCCTCATGGTGTGCACTGGGTGAGTGGTGGAGGAGATTCAAAAGGCTGGGGGGGCCTAGTGGGCCCCCCCAGTTAGGCAGGTTATGTTGTTTTAGAATCACCTATGGCTGCTTGCTGGGTCTCCTTGCTTAGGCTGAGCTCCTCTCTGTTTAGCAGGTTTTTTTCTGCTTGTTTGTAAAACTGTGAAGAGGGCAGGAAGAAATCTGTGGAAGGTCTTGAGGAGTATTGAGTTGGCATGGAGGAGATGTTTGAGAATCCCTAACAGGGAAAATAGAATGAACCTCAAATTTCCCTGATGCTCTTATGTCAGGGTGGCTAAAGCTCTCTCTTGATTTGTAACTAAGTGAGCACTTCATCTGCAACGGCAGGGTGTAGTAGGGCTACAAAATTGAGTTATGTGTGAGGGATGGACTGCACCTTGGAGCAGTGGCTAGTTAATTCCCATGATGTGGGCTGTTATGGAGAGCAACACTCATCCAGTTAGGAAAGGGAGCCTTGTGGAGGGTATTTTAACATTGAATAGTATTTCTAACTATTGAAGCTAAATTTTTTTCTTAGGGATCAACCTTGGCTCTATCAGTTTGTAAGTAACCAGCAACTTGTGAGGATCTCAGTGGCTGATCCAAAAACCTCCCTTTTCTTTCTTATCCTCTGAAATAGTCATTGACACTAATAGGAGTTTTGGGTGTGCAACAATGCAGGATTTGGTCTGTAGTACTCAGGCAGTATGTGGCTATTGAAAGGTTATCTCAGACATGCAGTGCTCTTAACTGCAATGTTCTACAACTAGAAGCACTTGGGAAGCATTCTGATGGTAGCAAACTTACTCCTTGCGGCCCGTGATTTATTTCACACCCTAATGTGTTAAAAGGTCAGTAGCCTGGATTTATTCCACTACTTTTCAACAGCCTATGGCTTCCCCAATGTGTTCATACATCAACTACCTTTGGATGCTGATGTTCAGTCTTATCTCCAAATTCTTTTAGGTAATAGGAATTCTTTTTAGAGTTGAACTTTGCCTTTTCCTCTGTTTTTTCAAATCACCTTGCAGCAAGATGTTATATTCTCACACTTTAGCCTCCTTTTAAGCTTCTCCCAACAGCTTTTAATTTTGGAAGACTGTCTCTGAGTTTGCTGTGCCTGACTTGGTTTAGCTCAGTTGTTTCCCTATCCGCAGATCATTTCATTTCTCTTGAAGTTCACAGAATTAACCAGGTTGGAAAAGACCTCTAAGGTCATTAAGTCCAGCCTATCACCTAACCCTTCTAATTAACTAAACCATGGCACTAAGTGCCTCATCCAGTGTCTTCTTAAACATCTCCTGGGATGGGGACTCCACCACCTTCCCTGGCAGCCCATTCTAATGCCAATCTCTCTTTCCATGTTGAACTTATTCATAACATCCAGCCTGAACCTGCCCTGGTGAAGCTTGAGGCAGTTTCTTCTTGTGTCTGTGGGTGCCTGGGAGAAGAGCCCAACCCCACCTGACTACTATCTCCTTTCAGGCAGGTGTAGAGAGTAATAAGGTCTGCCCTGAGCCTCCTCTTCTGCAGGCTGCACACCCCCAGCTCCCTCAGCCTCTCCTCACAGGGCTGTGTTCCAGGCCCCTCACCAGCCTTGGTGCCCATTTTTGGGCATGTTCAGGCACCACAATGTCTTTCTTAAATTGAGGGGCACAGAACTGGGCACAGTACTCAAAGTGTGGCCTAACCAGCACTGAGTATAGGGGCAAAAGGTCTTCTCTGGTCCTGTTGGCCACGTTGTTCCTGCTAGAGGCCAGGATGCTGTTGGCCTTCACTGCAGGCTGCTGAGGCTTTTTTCATTTGTACAGTAAGCTAATAAGTTGTGAAGTGAAAGTAGGCATGTGCATGTGACTTCCTCTATCACCAATTGCCAAATTTATTGTAATACGAAACAAATTAGGCCATCAGTGAATGAGCAAATGGTGATAACCTACTCTATTTGACCCTAATGACAGAATAGAATCAGCCAGGTTGGAAGAGACCTCTAAGGTCCTCCAGCCCTATCCAATCAACTAGACCAACACTTTCTTCAAGTCACTGGAAATGAATCATTTCATTGAAGTGGTTTGACTGCATGCTGACAATTTTTTTGTATACACTGCTCTCTCATGTCATTTGCCTATGGAAGTGACTCTCCCAAGGGTAGCACAACCAGTTGCAGTAGGTCAGTGATGCAGCAAGCTGCGTGGATCCAAACTGCTCCATAAAGCATATACTGTGACCATCTGTTGGAGGAGGGCAGCCATTAACTGTCTTAAGGGCCTCGATGTGGTCCAGCATTGTTCATCCTGCCCCCAAAAAGGAAGTGCTCATCCTGATCAGCAATGTGTATTTTAAAACTGGGCCATCATGTGCCTCTGATGCCCATGTTTTTTTGGAATCAATACAGACGAGGCTTGCACATGGCTAAAAGGCTTCAGCCATGTAGTGCCCTTCTCTGGAGAGGGTCAGTGCTCTCATCTGGTCTTCTCCTGGTTTGAATGACACCAATGTTGATGCCAGTGGTGCTCATGGACAATCTCATTCTGCATTCAGGAGAGCCATTCCCACAAGAGTAGGGTGCCTATAGTAAGAGTGGGAAGCAAGACAAAAGTCACAACTTCCTTTTTCTATTTCACTGCTCTTTTAAAATTAAGCTGGGAGGCAACAGCATTTGAGATACTTGTAGTGGGTGCACCTCACACCTGGGAAGTCTTTGTTTTGAGCTCAAAGACTCTTAATGCTGGGCCAGATCCATCCCTGGTGTAAGCATGGGACACTGGAATTGCTATCAGTGGTGTATGGAGTAGTTTGTGCCATAGGTGTGGTTGCAGAGTGTTTTGTAAGGGAACAAGAAGCCCTTTGGAGTCACTGCCATGTCTCTGTGCTGGATGTGTAAGGCATGGCATTGGTTCTCCTTTATCTAAGTGACCAAAAGGATTAAGCAGGTTGAAGTGGGACAGGAAAATAGACGAGATCAGTCCCATCGGATGCCAAGGAACGTGTCCTCATTTGCGGCTCCGCGATGCCCCACTCCTAGCAGTTCCCGTGCTGCACCCCTCTGCTGCAGCACGATGTGCCCTTCCCCAGCCCGGAGCTCGCACGCACCCGCGCATCTTTCGGTTATTCTCCTTTTATTCCCTACCTAAAACGCCAGGAGGACTGAGAACGCTGGGCGAGCAGGGGCCCCGCAGCGAGCCCGGGGACATCCCCGCACCCTGCCGGGCTTGAGGAGCGGGACCGCTGCCCCTGCTCCATCTCGGGCGCTGACAAAGGGTAAAGAGGGGGCTCAGCTTTACTCTCTCTTCAGCGGGGCAAGCAGCGGGTACAGGCGAGCCCCTCGCTGCGGGGGCTCCTGCCAGGCGCCGCGTCCCCCACCCTCGACAGCTTCTCGGTAGAGCCAAAGTGAAAGTGAAGCGACTCCCGAAACCCTTTGGGGGTGGCGGCAGGAGCCATGTGACAGCCGGGAAGCAGCCGGGGCTGCGGAGGGCGATTAACGGGAGGTGGGGGTAGTGTGCGTGTGTCTAACGACCGCGGTGCCCCCTCCCCGCCCGCCGAGCGGCCCCTCCGTGCCGCCTCTTCCTCCCCTCCCCGCGGACCCGCACAAGCCTCTCCGCCACCCGTCCCTGGAGGCGGCGGCGGCGGGGCAGGGCAAGGCAAAGAAAGGCAGGGCAGGACGGGGTCGGCGGCTCCTCGGTCCCTTCCCTCCACCGCGTTCTCCTCGGGCAGGGCAGGAGCGTGCCCCGCAGCGCTGCCCCCGGGAGGACGGGCGCCCCTCCCCGGCATGGTCGCGGCAGCTTAGTAGCGCGGTAGTATTGGGGTTTTTTTTTTAATATACGTTATTTTTAGTTTTTCTCCTTTCGGCTGTCACCGCTCTNAGGGCAGCCGCTCCTCGGGCGGGTTTCGCTGCCGCTGCCAAGGGAGGGTGCGGAGCGGGGCTGCGCTGCGCGGTGACAGCCGCCCCCGGAGCAGCCCGCTCCGCACCCGCGCCACGGCGAGCGGCCGGGTTTTGCTGCTGCTGTTGTTTTGTTGAGGTTGTGTACAGAAACTTGTTATCAGAGTCATTCCCTTCCCCCTCTCTCCAGCTGAGACCTGTAGGGTCTCTGCTCCTTGCTTTAGCTCTCCCATCCCTTCCCCGGTATTAATCCTGTCTCCTGCTGCCTATAGTCTCTCCGTCCTGCACACCCCGCTGCTCTCCCGAGTTTCCCCCACCAACCTTTGTGCCTGTCTCGATTTATCCCCCCCACTTTGGTTTCCAAGGGACTCCCCTTCAACCTGTCTGTAGGTATGTTTGTGTAACCAGACACTGAGAGTAGCTGTCTGCTGAGGCATTAACTCGGCTACCCCCAAAGCTTAGTTTGCATTCAATAGAGGTGTTTGTTTTTCAGGTTTAAACCTCCAGACGGGTCGAAGAAATCGCCCGACAGGAACCACTTGGCAGATTTTTGTTTCCTCTCCCGAAATCCCACTGGACGTGGAGCAGGTGGGGGACTGGGAGAGGAGAGACTTGGGGGGGACTGGAGCCGGGTGGTGGGAGAGTGATTAGGGTTTGGGTGGAGTTAGAAAAAGGGGGAAAGGGATTTAAAGTTGGGAGAGTGGAGCCGCGCTTTCCCCCTTCCTTTCCTCTAAGGGCAGGAAGGATAGCTCAAGGCTCTCACTCTCGTTCGTTAAAAATAAATACTACAGAAGCTGGCAGATTTTGTAGTTTTAGAGAAGTGGATTCTCTCCAGGATTAACGTAAAAAATGTTGGTGTTTGAGGAACTGCTCTTGCTCAACCCGTAAATAAAGCGGAGATGTTGACAGTTTGTCTAGCCTCTGGTAAACGAGAACAAAAACCCATTCCATTTCTTGAAGGGCATCAATAATTGTGAGGGTGGGAGGGAGAGGAAAGAGTTTAACTATTAACCTTTATCTGGGATCGTAAATGAGTTCCAACTCGTGTTTCTGAAGCTTCCTTTATGTATTTGCTCTTCTCTCTTCCCTTCTCTGGAGATGGCGAAAGGTAAAGGAGAACGATGATGCTCATATTAATGGGACAAGCAGGCGATTTTATGGCTCACCAGTAGAAAATAAATGCCACGGGAAAGTTTCTGTTTGTAGTGCAAGCGGTGGGAAAGTGCTTGGGGGGGGTGGGGGAGTGGAGAGGAGGCNNGGGTTGCTGCGGGTTGTGCTGTTACTTTAGGGGGGGTTTGGTTTTGTGTTTGCAGATCATCCATTTGAAGACGCCGGAGGACGATCTGTGGAAGGTAAGAGCCTTTCCCCCAATAATTTTATCTTCCAAGGCCGTAGGACTGTGTGTACCTGGGCATTTGCCCTCTGCCCAGGCTGGCAGTACTGGTGCTGGGGAGTGGTCAGCAGGAGAATGCCTGTTGCTGGCCCCGGCAT
>VWZI01017528.1:2580020-2618079 GCA_013396835.1 Psilopogon haemacephalus | reverse complement strand
AAAAAAAAAAACCCACAACCAAAACATCCCAAACCAACAACATAAGATCAACCAAATAAACAAAAAAACAATCCCACTCCAAAAGAAAAGTACCCAAACAAATCCCCCCTTTTTTTCTTAATCAGGACAATAGGAAAATAGGAGATGGGAAGTACAATGAAAAACTTTCAGTTCCAGCTGTTTTCTACACGCAGGAGTAATATGCCTAACTTAATGTGGCTGTTAAGATTGGTGTGTGTGTTATTTAACATGTATGTTAAGTTCCAGCAAAGATGGTTTTGCTAATTTCAGGATGAATTGAGGGGGGGGGGGCGAAAAAAAATTAATCCTTCTACCTTCTTTAACTCTTCCCCAAATGCGTTCTGTTATTTTTGTGACATGATTCTTGTCGGGAGAGAAAGAAAATTACTCTTATTGCTACAGGTAGTAAATTGTGTCCAGCCAGCCACCAGACCTTTCCCCCTTTCTACAGGCTTAATGAAGTGAAAGCAGGAGACACTGAGAAGGAGGCAGAGGTGGGAGAGATACAGGATTTTAAAAATTTGGAATAGTTGCTTTGGAGGGTATGTGTTAATGCTGCAATTCTGAGCAAAATGTTCCAGTGTTGTTCCAGTAAATGCAGATTCCAATAATTTATGATGAAAACTGTATTTTTTTTTTCCCTTTTTAAAAAATTTCACTTGTCATAATTTTGTCATTCTCTTGTCTAGCAATCAAAAAACCCACAAAGGCTGGGTAATAGTGCTTACTCTCAGGAGCTGCTTCAGAAATCTGCATAGCACACTCTGCAAGCTCCTCTTTTCGCCCCCCTCACCCTTTGAATGAGTCCCTGCCAGCAACAAGTGTGTTGACACACTGATCTGAAGGACTCGGGCAGGATGCCAGCTCAGGCAATTTAAATGACACGGTTAATAGTGGCTCTGCTGTCCTTATCACACAGTAGTTGTCTTTAATAAACTCGGTGAACTTCCCAAGTGATAATCGTGGATGACAAATTAACTCGAGCCCTTGCTCTCCTGCTCGCATGAGCTCTGTTTTGCTCCGGCTGACTAAATGCGGAATGCTTAGTTCCAGATGAACTGCAAGAATTTGCAAAAATAATACCTCTCTCCCCTAAATATGTGGTTTCTCTCAGGCAAATAAAAGCCAGATAGTTTTATCTGAAATAATTTCAGAGGCTAAAATTCTCCCACGGAGTCTACTGCTAGTAGTGTTGCTTTGTTAGAATTTTTTTTTTTCCCCTCTGTGGTAATAAATTCATGTGGGACACTGCAAAGAATCCTTACCAAACGCTTTGAAAGAGGAAATAACTGTGTACTGAAGTAGGTAAGCTAATGTAATATGTCTGACAACTGAAAACACTCAGTAATTCCTGTAAACCATTTTGGATGGAAGTGAAAAATTGCCTCTGCCAGTTTTCAATTGGAAATGGGTAAGCTTGGAGCAACTGATCTGAATTCCCAAGCTTTCATACTGGCAAGCAGTAAGCTCTTTCACAGTGGGACTTGCAAAGTTTTCTTAAGTACCTCTACCACTTTTCCCCTTGTAGAACAAAAAAGTTGTGACATAATCTGAAACTACAGAAGAAGAGGCAGGGTAGTACAACTGACAGCTTAGCTGCAAATTACATCTAGGATTGCTTAGATTATGTTAACTTTTTTTTTTCTTTGAGAGATTCCATCCTAAAAATATCTTTGCTAGATCTTATCTTCCTCATTTCCCCACCTGCTAAATCTTGCCAAAAGCTGTAGAATTGCTCATGTTCTCAACAGCTGTTATGAGCTTGCTAAAGTGCTTAATAATAATAATAATAATGTGTTCCATGTCTTGTGGCTGGGGCTGAAATATTACACTGCGTGCTCAAACGGCTGCGTTTGGAAAATGCTCTTCTTAACGGCCAAGATTGGGGTTTTGGAAATTAATAGATGAGTGCAGATTGTCTGATGGCACAGGTTTGATTTGGGCTTTTTGGTTTGGGGTGATTTTCTTTTTTTGTGGCTGTTTGCAAAATTATATTCCTTTTTGAGACTAGTAAAAAAATAATTAGATACTACCTACGTCTTAAAGGTAACAAGAGATAATTAATAAAATTAATCAATGACTTTCCTAAAAGCCTTGACAGATTTTTTTTTTTAAATATTTTTTCTTTTGCTTTATATGTTGCTGGTCCACCACAAAAGTTATTTAAGTGCTGGCATTTGGAAAAGTGAAAGACCCAACCCGAGGTAGTACTGAAATCTCCTGATGAGACTCCCATGGCCCACAGAACTGTGCAAAGTAGGGACTGTGCCTTTGTGTGTATATTCACTGTATTATATATATGTGTCAATTGTGACAGTGTGGATCTGCCCTAATCATTACAACTAAATGCTTGCTGCTCCCAAGTAACATTTGGAAAGCTCCTCGATGATGTGAAAGCACAGTATTTGTAGCAACGGTTTGGTGTTTTTTTTGCCAGTTAATAGCTCACTCCTTTTTTGGATGTTCTGATCGTGGCTTTCTGATGCTCAGAATGTGAAGTTAGAAGTTGTTAAGCCTTAATGCGTGAGGGTTTGGGGTTTTTTAGTTTGGGTTTAGTTTTTTAGGGTGTTTTTTTTTTGGTTTTGTTTTTTTGGGGTTTTTTTTTTTTTTTTTTCTTTTTTTTTTTTTTTCCCTGCAGCCCTCATCAAACCTCATCGCTCTTTCAGTTTCACAGTTGGCCTCATGTTCCACTTTTCTTTTTGCTTTGAAGGGCTGAGTGGAAAGCTTGTCAGGGTTTGCAGTTGTGCTGCTCTGTGCAGGGCTGAGTGGTTGTGCTTGAAACCATATGAGTGTTACTCTCCAAGAACTGTTGCCACTGTTCCTGATTCCCTCTTTCTTATTAAAACCAAGGCTTAAAGATCTTCATTAGCAGTGCATCCCACTGGAAACCACGGGAGAAGCATGGGATGCTTGCATAGTGACATTTTGAAAGATGAGGCCTTGAAGAGTTGGGCATTTGGGGTTTTTTTTTGGGGGGGGGTGAAAATTTGTCCTGATAAATATACAGAGAATGTTCAGGTTTAGAAGGGTTTCCAGATACGGAGCACCTGAACCATTTCTCTCTGAAGCACCTTTCTCTTCTGTCCTCCCTTGCTGATCACTGAAGACCTGAAGCTGCTAGCATGCAGCTAGAATTTTGCTACTGTGCTTGTTACTAATGGGAATAAACTTCAGTAAAGTCGTGCCCCGTGTTTGCAGAGTGAACTAGCCCTTGTCTTTTAGGCTCTGCAGGGCACAGAATTGTCTTTGAAGTATTTTCTGTCTAGTAAAAAAAAAAAAACAAACCCAAAACAAAAGTAGCAGTTAATGTTTTTTGTTGTTGTTTTTAAGTTATTTTGGAATTTGCCTATAGGGTACTTTCTAGCAAAACAAATACCAGAGTGGCTTCCAGCTGGGGCAAGATGTGCTCTGAGGGCCGGAGAAGCTTTGAATCGAAACAGAACACGGATTTAATCGATGGTATCTTCTGTGAAGCCATTGGGCCAGAACATCAACTGGTGTAAATCAGTGGGTCTCTGTACTGAAGTCTGTAGGGACACGGCTGACTTCCAGCAGATGATGTGAGTGTCCTTTTTGGCTTTAGCAGTTTTCCTTTAATCTTCTTGCCACTTAAACTTTTACTATGATCTGCCCACATTCCAGAAGCGTGGGATGAAGATGGGATAACGTTTCCTTACTTTCCTGCTCCTTTAAGCCTTTAGTGGCTTTTCTTCTGCATGATGATGTCTGCTTTATTAGACGTGTATGCTCTAGTCACCCCTTCAAGCCTGGGAAGGTAGATGTCCTCTTCAAAATCACAGCTGAGAAGGGATGCAGTTATATTCAGCAACATCCCAGGCTTGTCTAGCTTGCCAAGGGCAGGTGCACTGAAAAGAGCTTCTTGACCATGCTGTGTTTCTGGTTAAAGCTCTCTAAATGCTGGTGGTAGTAACTTTCTTACTAACAATTCATGGCATGGGCAGATGTTGGGAAACATTGTCCCCCACAGCCTTTTTTCCAGAGTTAATTTTGTGGTGTCTGCCAAGCGTCCTTAATGTTTTGGTTACTGAACTGCATCATCCAGATGAAGTAATCGAAATGCTGCGAGCGTCTACATCTCGTGTGGTGGGAAGACTCAGAATTATGCTCAGGCAAGTAAAGAGGGGAAAGAAATGGTTGTTCTGTCTCTTCCGAGCCTCTAATAAACATTTCTCAAGGCAGTGTTAGTAAACTAGCCCTTTTTGTTAGACGTGGGGAAGTTGTATCTGGGTAGGGAGCTGCTGGATTTAAAAAGCTCAAGCTACATCTTGCTCCTCTCTCTTGAGGCATAATGGCAATTTGAGGATTTTGGCATAAGTATTTTCAACTTTGCTTTAAGTAATGCAGAAAAGCAGTCAGGCTTGTTGGATGAATACCCAAAACTGATGGTTTTGAAGAAAGATAGGGTACTTGTGACTCGTGTGTGTGTAGGTTTGCAAGCTGCAGAGAAATCATAAATCCTCACAGACACACAGCAGCTGTAAGGAGAATGTGATGAGCTCCTAATAATATGTCTTTGCTCAAGCAACGTATCACTCTGTGCCTTTTTTTACCTCTGAGCTTTATAAAATAGTATCTTCTGGGGGGGAGGGAGGTTGGATGTAATAAGCTGAAAATATTGTGCCCAGATGCTGCACTGCAGAAGGTCACACTGAAATGCCTGTGGAGCCTGATGAAGAGTGGATTCTGCAAGTGGAAAGGAGAACACTCCACTTGCTTTGGGCTGACTGGAAAGTTGCTTTCCAGCACTTCCCGAACTATAAAGGACTGTAGGAACTAAACCATTCACCACCATTTTATTAAAGCAGGAAATATAGGCAATTACAACTTTCCCAGTAACTCAGTATAGATAAGTGAAGAAGTAATTTCAGTTCTTACAGGCCCTTGGGCATCAATTTCCTTTTTCACTTGTAGTTGGGGAAAACTTTGTTGGGTGGAAACAGGGCTGCAAAAAGGCAAGAGCTGATGCCCAAAAAAGGGGCACATTTCAGAGGCTATCTTGATTTCATTTTCTGTTGGTGATGTGGGATTTGTAGAAACTGAATGTATACTAACAACTCTTTACTGCAAGGTAGTTTTGAGAAGTGTCCCTTCAATATACTTTAATATATATACACAATATACTGTGTGATGAGATGAGCACTGAGTGTTTTTATTCTTGGTACCTCTCTTTTCTTGTCAGAAACGCTTTGCAGGTCCTAAATCAGTCCTTGTGGGGGACATCAGTTCCAGTTGAGCTCTGACAGCTTGTAGAGGCTGAAGATCTGGTGCAAAATTGGCCTGAGAGCATGGTCCTGGTAATGCAGCATTCAGTGAATCAGGTTTCATTGGTAGCATTTTATGGTAAGGAATGATGAACCCTGAGATTTTTATCCAAGAATTCCCTAAAACAATTTGCAAAGTTAAAAATGCTTTGACAGGAGAAGGAACTCCTGTTAATTCCCTTTTTTCAGGGTTTCCTTGACCTTTTGGGTGGCATCTCCAAACTTTTCCCAGTGATGAAGAATCAAATGCCATAAGCTTGCCTTGTAGATTGCTATATCCAGTTGTGTTTTCAGGGCTGCAAATACCCCACTGGTGTTTAATTTATAGCTAAAATAAAGCAGTTGCTTTGTTCTGTTTAGGACTAACAATCTTTGAATTGGAAAATTCCTTCTGGCTAATATTTCTAAATTTAAAAAATATATTTAAAATTCAAGAGGTGGGTGTTGGGTTGTGATTTAGTAAAGAAAAATAATAGCATTTTTCAAGTGAAGATCAGCAGAGCTACAAATGATTGCTCTTACGTGAATTTTGCTCCTAAAGAGCAAAGTACCCCCAAAAGATTTTTTTTTTTTCCTTTTAAAGTTTTATATATATTGTAAACAGTGGAAGGACTCTTGTATTGTGGATTGGGTTTGTCTGTAGCAGGCTTTTTTTTTTTTTTTAAGGCTAGATCTGAGAGGATTTTATATATTAACTGCAGATCGCTCCCCCAGCCAGTTGTAAAAGCTCTGCATGATGCCTAATCGTGTAAGGGTTTTTTTTTTTTTTGTCTTGAAATAATTTTTTTTTCTGTATTATAAACAAGTGGAAGAATATATTGGATATGCTCCATTGACCAGCGAACACCCAAAAGTGTGGAGCTCACTCTTCCCACCCTTGCTCTGCAGGCGTGTGCGTGTGCAAGCTCAGTGTCCAGCTATGGGGATCCGATTGCAGCGGGAGGGGCGGACTGGGCATGGTGCAGGCAGACAGTTGTTGGCGTGGGAGTGTTTGCAAGCTTTGCACTGCGAGCTGCCCCTCCTGCTTTCAAACTGAAAGCAGACTAACCTAGAAGCTTAAAGAGACTTGCCCTTCATTTCTGTGTGCCTTGACCGGAGTCTTCTGCTGTGACTTGGTGTCACCAGTTCTCTGTTATAAAAGTTACTAATAAAATGAAATGTAAAAAAATCCCATCAAAGCAATGGTTAGAAAGGACACTACATTTGATAAGATCATCTGCTGAAAATAAAGGGGGGGAGAAACGAGATCCGACCGAGGTAGAAGCAGGTAAATAGCTTTCAGCTCCGCTTTTGTTATTCAAGGAGGGAGAGAGACAATAGGCGCTGTTTGGAGTCAGGAGCTGCCCTTCTAACCTCTGCTGCTCTTAAAATGCCTGAAGGTTATTGCATGATTCGTGGTGGCTTTCATGCTTGCAGTTCCACTTTTAATTTTCTAACAAAAGGAGATGCGGCACCAAGCCGGCTGAGAAACACCGTGCAGGACAGAGAGAAAGGGGGGAAAACTCCTCACCTTTTTGTCTGAAGTGTACTGGGTTTTTTGTGTGTTGTTTTTTCTAACACAAAAGCACTGCCTCCGATGTTAGGCTGCCAGAGCTGGAGCCTGCTTTTTAAGCAGCAGGAACGTGCGCATCCCATCCTCGGAGAAAGCTTTTTGCATTCAATAGCCCCGGCCCAAACAGATGATTTGCTGCATGCTGTTAGGGGGAGTGAGCTGAACGTCCACAGGGGCTGTATCTATTTCAACGAGTTGTCTAATCCTTGCCACTGCTGGCAAAATCGAGTGGAGTTGGCTTTAAATCCAGCCTTCTCGGCATCAGAACGCCTGGCCCAGAGGTGTTTCTGCTGAGCATGAGAAGCAGCCTTGCTCTGCGAGGTGTGAAGTGATGCGGACTAACCTCAGGCTTTAGCCCTGTTCCTGCATGTGCTGCTTGGGTCTGTTGGTGTGAGCAGAGCTGGTGTTCAGAACACCCCTGCTTGCTCTCTGTAGTTAATTCACCCGTACTAGTTAGGGAATGAAGCTTTATATTCACAGCTTAGCACAATATGCAAGCAGCTATAGCTGAATGTATTTGTGATGTGTTCTAAATATGTATAAAAATACAAGTTAAAAGTAATACAGAAACGCAGTGCCCCTGCCAACAATCAGAGTGCTCAGGAGGGCACCCTTACACCTTCTTTTCATTTCCCCCCTCCCTTAACCTGCCTTATGTGCAAGGTGAGTTGAAAGACTCAGTGAGGGAGGGATTAGAAGCAAACTTAGTTGGGTTATGTGCAGAGTCAAGCAGAAGCAGTTAATACAGCAGAAGCCACAGAGGGACACCGACTGCCTTATCTATTTTTGCACCCTTGTTTTTATATGTCTCAGCAAACCTCTGAGTGCATTAGACATCACCTCTGTTTTCTTTTCACAGCCTATCATCTGTTTTTTTCCTCATTAAAATATTGCAGTTAGCCTCAAAGCAGCACACTGTGATGCTTTGTGCTCGGATGCCAGTGTGGTCAGAGGAGAGAAGGGGTCAGCGTCTGAAGGTTTTGTTTTCCAGCGCAGCTGAGAGTGCTGGAATGTCCCAGTTTCAGGAATGTACACCTGTGGGTGTATAATATTCTGTTTGTGTATTTTCACTGCTGACATTCAGATCAAAGGTCCTCTAGGTGTTGTTGTAGTGAGAAAAAAGGGAAAGGGGCCGCATGTCCTCCCAACTCTGATCTGTCCTCTTGCTCTCTGTTTCCAAGTTTTCACTGGAAAATTGGTCCTGATGAGGTGATTTACTTTCAGGGGTTCACTCTTTACAAAACTCTGCAGTTTCGAGTCTCAGCGATCAAAAGAAGAAAGTCTATCAATAAGTTCTGCCACTTAAATACCCAAAAGTGATGCCAAATCTTGCATTGGATGGTGCTGGGATATTGTCCCAAGTGCTTAAAACCCCTATTGTGTTGTGAGGCAGTGAGTGGTACCCCTGGATGACTGATGCCAGAAGGGCTGACAAGTAAGCTGAGAAATGTCTTCAAGCCTTTACAAACACATACCAGCTTAAGCATCTCCAACCTTTTTACAACTGCAGGGCAGCTGAAACAAAAAGCTGAGGAGGAGCCTGTCTTTTGCCTTCCAGCTTGCTTACAGCTAAAGGAAATGTATCCCGAAGGGAGGAGGATCCCCCAGGGCCCTGGAAGTTGTTTAATTAATCATCACTTTCAGACTGCACATTAAATGGCTTTTCTTTTCTCACCTGGGCAAATGGAAAAGATTATTACACCTAGGAGAAACAATTACACCTGTGAAATTCTTCCTCTATTGATAAGCACAGTTAGGGAAAAAAAAGGAAAACTAAGAGGAAAAAAAATGAGATTAAATTTTATATGTGTGGAATAAATAGACTGTGCTTGCTTAATTTTTATTTTTATGGATGTCTTATGTGTTTGTGCCGTGAGAATCCTATGCATGCTGTTACGCCTGGGAGTAACTCTCACCCCTTTGAATTTACTTAAAGCATTCTTGATTTTATGTTGCCATCAGATTTTCGCTTGCCCCTGTGACATGCCTGACTTGATTTCAGTGCAACAACTGTGTTTTACACGAGTGAAAACTTCCCTCTCCAGAGCCTTCAGTGGTTTTCTGCTTCTGTTGCATGAACGTTTTCAGTCACGGCCGCCTTGGCACCTGATGATGTAATTTATCATGTTGCTTCAGTGCTGAGGTTTTGTCAGCAGCAAGGAATTTCAGCAGGAATTTTCCATTGGGTCAATGAAGCTAGCAGCAGCAGCAGCACTGTGAGAATTTTGTATGGAAATCTGAGTGTAGACATAGCCCTAAGGGAAGCTACTCCTGTGTCTGATTTCGGGGGGGATGTTTGGTAAGCAGCAGTAAGCCAGAGCAGTTGGGTAACTGTGGCTATCAAGAGCTTAGCTTTCTCTCTGTCTGTGTTTAAGACTTCTTGCAATCTTTTTTTGTTTTCCATCGTGTTGCAGAAAGTGACTAGCACGTTGATAACACAGTTTTTTCTCTTTCCCTGTGGTGGGCTCTGCAGTTCCAGTTTGCTCTGGATGAATTCCTAGGGCATGTTGCTTGCTAACTGTACGCGGGGCCTGGGAAGTCAGCATCTTGCTAGGCAATAAAGGTGGTTGCTTGGACAGCTGAAGATGTTCCTTCTGAGATAGTCAGATCACGTCTTGGTTTTGCTTTATCCAGATACATTCCACAGAAAATCCCAAGCTGGCTGTAATTCACGAACTTCTCCTTTTATTTGCACAGTTTCCACAGTGTTGTCCCACTCAAAGCATGGGGGGGATAAGAGGCAGTAAGGTTTCTGATGCCATTTGATGTAACTCTCAGCCACACGGTTTTGTTTTGGTTTTGTTTTAGTTTTGCTTTCTGTTGGCAAACACGAAAAGGGCCAATAATTAGCGACCTGATAATTTTGCTGAGGAGGTCTGTTCAGCCATCGGCACGAAAATTGGGTTACCAGCCTTGGTGCTGCCTGTGGCAGCTGTGGTGCAACAGCAGCAGCTTGAGCTGCTGGCATCACGAGGCTGGGCTCTTGTAATGCCCTGGCAGCAAAGCCTTCAGCCCAGCTTCTTTGCTTGCCCATTGCTTCTTCAACAAGCAGCAGTGTAGTTGCTTATCAGGCAGTGGTACTACATGTGTCAGACCTCTGTTTTGATGGGTTGGCAAGCAGTGCAGTTGTGACTTGACTCTAAGGTGGTGCTGCTGTATGTATTACAAAGCTATGTGATGGTAAAGGTTGGTTCCTGGAGCCATGGTCTGAAGGTTGTTTGCCTTCATATGCCAGCCTGTTTAATTTTCCCATCATTACCTTGGCTACAAGCAGAGGTGGTGAAATGTTTACCTGCTAGACCCTGCCCCAGCCCTTCAGGTTTACCTCCAGTCCATCTTTGGTCATTTGGCCATGGTGGCATTGTTCCCAAAGGCACAGATCCACAGCAGCCTAAGCTCTCTTTTTCCTTCTGCCTCCTCCCTTGCTTTATAGTTGGCTCACAAATGATCCTGTGTGAGCCACCTTACAGCCCTTGCAGAGTAAGGCACAGGAGATCAAGTAGCTTTCTGCAGAGTTACCTCTCTGAACTGGCTTTTCACAGCAGTGGACACTCTCCACCACCAGCAGTGGAGATCTGGCTGGGAGCGGACAGCCTGGACAAGGGCAAATGGTAGCATGGCCACAGCACCAACCTAGAGCAGTGCTGTAAAAGTGCAGCTCTTTCCCAGCACTGCTGTTATTGCCCATATTTTTAAGGAGGATGCCTCTGCTTGCTGCAAGAGGGGGTTGGATGAGATGACCTTTGGGGGTCCCTTCCAACCCAGACAGTTCTGTGATTCTGTGAAAGCCTTTTTGTTGTTGTACCAACTGTCGGTCCAGGAGAGAACAAGGCAACAGCTAGGGACATTTTCTGTGTCCCAGGTAGAGTCTGGAGGTGTGGGTGGTGGTGTTGTAAATGTTATTAAAATCCCCGTGGTTGCCAGTGACTGAGAGCTGCTCTGGGCTATCATTTTGCTGTATGTTTGGAGATCATATATCAGCATAACCATTTCCAAGCTGGGTAATAACAGCACTTTCACTTAAGAGCAAGGCTGCAATCTGTCCAGCTCCATGTCCCTGTAATTCCTGCCAAAGACTTGGCAACACCACAGCAGGCTTTTTTTTCCTCTATTTTTTGGCTGACGCAAGGACTCTATTTGTAGTGTTTACGTAAGTAATGTTGGGTTTTTTTTTTCTGGAGGAAATGCCACTCACTGTACTTCATCCTTAAGGTGATCAGCCAGTGGCAGAAAATGAGTTTGGTGCTGACTAGCTTGCTAAAGAAGAGAAAACATTTTCTACTTTTTTTTTTTTTTTTTTTGTTTTTTTTTTGCCTTTCAAGTGTCAGAAATGTTTAATGTTCCACATGTGGAATTATTGTTGTTATTATTATCGTAATTATTATGATCATGTTATTATAGGCATGTAACTGTTGTCACTTTTATTGCCATCATAATATGTATATGATCATCATATAACATTATAATGATCGAATTCCTTATTACCTTAATTTTTAACTATTATTTTAAAAAATTGAATTATTTTTCTTTATTTTGTTGTTGTTTGCTTGTTTGTTTTTTAATTACTTTCGTTTTCCTAAACCCAGCTGTTTGAAGAACTAAAGCAAGGAGCTGTCTCAGTCAGGAATTGGGGAAGGCTAAACCTTGTATATAATTTTCTTTTCTTAATTTGGTCGTCAACTAAAGCGTTCCCAAAAAAATCAAACCCACCCCCAAACTGGAGTGTAAAACCTGCATGACTTAAGCAAAAAAAAACCAAAAAAACCCACCAAAACCTAATGATAACAAAAAATCTGCTTAAAATACTTTGCCCTGACCAACACTTGATTTTTCATCTCTTGATATATGTGATAACAGCCAGGAAAAACAGCTGATGAAAGAGAGATTTAAAGGGAGGAAGAAGAAAAAAGAAGGGAGAAAAAGGTGGATTTTGATACAAAACTAATGACAGCAACAAGCACACTGCCTTCTGTCCACCGAAAGATGTTTAAATGGGCTTAAGTTTCGCCCTCGGAGGGGCTTTGTTGTGTCCTGGTGATTCATGGTAGTAAAGTGACTTTTCAGTCTTTTTTCACTTATACATGAGTGGGATTTCTCCCCGGGTAAACACAGCAACTGCACACCCAAAGTCTCTTTCTGCCTCATTTAAACACCTCACCTTATCAAAACTCCATTTCCATGAGTGATGGATCTCTGCTCTGGATGGTGGCGGGGTGTGGGGGGAGCCAAGTATTCAATTACCTTATTTTCATGTGCTAATGAAGCAGAATGTGGCTTTAGGGGTTTCTTTTCAGCGAGGTAGCCTGTTTGGTTATGCACATGCCGCCTTCTTATGTTTCCTTCCACGTCTCTGCCTACGCTCAGGTGGTCTTAATGGGCACCAGTGGCTAAGCTGTCTGCCTGACAAGAGCCTTGCTCCTCTTCAGCGCAGCAGGAGCAGCCCCGGCCTGTAATTAGCGGAGCCATCAAACCAACGGTCTGGCTCGCAAGGGTTTCTTCTGGCACCCCTCGCAACAACTTCATGCTGAAAAAATCCCTGAAAGCTTATTTAGTTGGAGGCTTCCCTTCAGTTTGCTTTGCGCCTGGGAGTGCTGATGTTGAGCTCTGAAATCCTTAGCCCTGGCTAAGTCCTCAGGCTGGGAAATGTGCAGTTTAAATGCATCTTTTAATAACTGAGCTTCGAAGGGCAGGTGAGTTTGTGGCTGAGCGTCCAGCGAGGGTGCCAAGGGGGTGGTGGCAGCGCCCTGCTGCTGCTGCTGCGGGAGAGATGTGTTCAGCTCAGGCACTCTTTCAGTCCTGGTGCCCCCTCCTCTGGCATCCTCAGCTCTACTTGCATGAGAGGTTATTGGTTTAGTGGGTGAGATTGAGAGGTTATTGGTTTAATGGGAGGGATCATTCATGCTCTTGAAGCTAGGCTTTTATTCAGTGCTTGGCCGAAGCAGAGGTAAATGTACATTGCTTTACATGATAGCTCCTCAACTGCAGTTGCAAGTCCTTCTTGTGCTGTATAATGATAATTAGCTGCATTGTGGGGGTTTTCCTCTCGAGTGTTTGCTAGGAATTACTGTGTCAGCTGCACCACAGTGAACGGTGGAGGGAAATAACCACCCGGGCATTACTCATTGCCAGTTATGAAGTTGAGGAATTGGAAAAAAGGCAACCAATTTCCCTTTTTTCTTTCTTCCAAAGAATGAAATGTGAACAGGCTTTACAAAGTACTTTGCAATATGTCCATATATTGGTGAATTGGGATTTTGCTTTTTTTTGTTTGTTTGGTTGGGTTTTTTTGTTGGTTGGTTTTTGGCTCCTCAAGAAAATGAAGAGCTGTGGTAGGTGTAAGAACAGACACCTTCAGTTTTCCTGAGCAGGAGCAATGGACTTTTAATATGTTACACTTGTTCCCCCTAAGGCTCATAAATATTGTTCCTGAGGGTTGTTCATCTGAGTGATCAATCTCTGCTCCTGCTAACTGATGGCAACTAGTAAGTAGAAGGAAGTGTAATGGGCAATGAGTAGTATTACAGGCTTTTTAAGATGCAACAAGCTGCTGGCTGTTCTGGATTCTTCTAAAGAAAATAACAGGGGAAGAGAAATGCCTGAAAACAAACCCTCAAACCCTTGGATGTTCTTCTGAGGAAACCTTTCACAAAGATACCTCATTAAATGCAGTGGTACAGTACTGTCATGAAATAAAACAGGATTTGAGTGATAGTAGTCCTGAGCTCACAACCTGGAGAAGACTCCTGCTCAAGTGGGGCTTTGAAATGCTGCTGCTGGGAGTGATGTGTGTTGGGCAGAGAGCCAGGAGCAGCTGTGATCAGTGAGCTTACCTGGTGATGGTTTGAAGTTATGTTCAGGCTGCTGGGAGAAGATAAATGGAGAAGTATGCAAGAACATTAGGTAACTTAATAACAGACCTTGTGGCTGCAGAACATTGCAGGCCAGGGCTGATGGATGCGGCGATGCTACCGCCTGGAAATGCTGTGTCCTGCTGCCGCCGCTGGGTCAGGCTTCTGCACAGACTCCCCTCCAGCACACCTCCCAGGAGATCCATCTTCTGCAGGGGAAATTCCCAGCATGCTTCCCCCCCTCCAGCTTTCCTCCTCTGGGGGGGAATTTCCGAGCCTCTTATCTCTTGGCGATCCTATCCCCAAAGCAAGCTGAGGGAAAATAAGGTGTAGCTGGAGCTCTGCAGAGCGCTGGCTTGCCTTTGGCAACCAGAGCAGCATCCTGTGATCTGAACCAAGTCACTGCAGCTCTTTTATCCCTTAATTCTGGGGAAACAGTCCTGTGCTTTTTAGCTAGAGTTGGGTAAAAGAGGTTTTTGTGAGTAATGACTGTGTTTGCCAGTATGTGCTGTTCTGGAAAGCAAAGCAATTAACTTGGTTGGTTATGAATTCAATTTGTCACTCTGGTTCAGAGCTGGAGAGTTTTCAGTTGAAGCTTCTTTAAAGCTTTTTAATGCCTTTAATCGTTCTCAAAGTGCAGCATCTCAAAGCATCCCTTTCAAAATAAAGCCTGAACCTTTTGAAATGGGCACATGTTCTCTGGGAATCCTTGACTAGGCACATTAAGCAATGTAAGAGGGTGAGGGGGAAGTGTTTATTTGTTCCAAACCCAGAATTTTTCACTGTGCAGAGGAAAAAAAAAATCTCTTGCCTTCTTCACAGGCTCACAGGATGTCAGGGTTGGAAGGAACCCAAAGTGATCATCCAGTCCAAGCCCCCTGCCAGAGCAGAACCAGACAATCTAGCTCAGCTCACGCAGGAAAACATTCAGACAGCTCTTGAAAGTCTCTAGAGAACGAGACTCCACAACCCCTCTGGGAAGCCTGTTCCAGTGTTCTGGGACCCTTACAGGCAAGAAGTTCCCCCTTTTGTTGAGGTGCAACCTCCTGTGCTGCAGCTCCTTGTCCTATCCGAGGGAGCAAGTGAGCAGAGCCTGTCCCCCCTTGACCAGCCTTGAGATATTTAAATCCACTCTCAGTCTCTCTTCTCCAGACCCCAGGTCTCTCAGATTCTCCTCATCAGGCAGTGCTTCAGTCCCCTCATCATCCTCATAGACCTCTGCTGGACCTTCTCCAGCAGATCCCTGTCCCTCGGATACGTAAACTGGGGAGCCCAGAACTGAAGGCAGTACTCAAGATGAGGTCTCATCAGGGCAGAGTAGAGGGGGAGGAGAACCCCTCTCAATCTGCTGGACACACTTTTCTTAGTATGCCCTGGGGTCCCATTGGCCTTCCTGTTCACAATGGCACACTCTTAATTGGTTTTGAAACATTCTTCTCCACTCCATTTTCTCTGTCCCTGTCCTGGATCTGAGCATCACAGTCAACGCAGACTTTCTAGAAGCTTCAAAAAGATAGAGGGCAGCAAGGCAGCAGAATGTCTCCTGACCTGGAAAAGTGGGTTTGTTATTAGTGCTGGGGGAGAGCAGACACTCAATGTACATTTGGAGCTAGGTAGTACATGCAGATGAATAACTAACTGCATCTCCAATGTCCAGAAGTCTGTTTTCTTCCCACAGTAATGTTTGGTACTTCTTTAGCTACTCAGGCTTTTCGCTTGGTTTCCAGGTGCTTGTTAACTGAGAACATCTCAGTGAAGTCACTCATTTGAACTAGTGCATCACTTTCTTGTTCTGACACACCGGCGTGTTGCTACGCTATTTAGGTTGCAGACCTTGCAGAGGTCTTGGTTTCCACAAGCAGCTTTACTGAGCTTTTTGGAAATTTGTAAATTGTGGTGGCTTTGGAAAACTCCTCTCAGAAAATCTGTCTTGTTCAGCACTTTCCATTTAAGAACAATGATGATGTTGATAGGAAAGAGGAAGAGAAAACCCAAAGTTTATGGTGCTGGAGGTAATATCTTCTATGTTGTTTTATGCTGAGTTTCCTTTACAGTGAGAAGTGTCCTGAGGACTGGGGCATAGCTTTGTGTATTTAAATATGCATTACGCCTAGGCATAAGTTTTGTCTGAGAAGCAGCTGCCTTGCTGTGAAAGCTGAATAATCATGCAGCATAACCACTGAATTTGGAGGGCTGAACTGCAGTACTCAGTGCCTAACAGCTTGTAAGGTATTTGTGTGTATTGCCCCTCTAGAGGTGCATGGACTGGCAGTCCTTCTGCCTGGCTGTATTCAATGTAAAAATTACCTCTACTGAGACACATGAAGCCAACATTCTCAGTAACCAAGCAAAAGCAGGAGAAGTGGAGAGAAGGGTATAAAAATAGCAAGAAGAGAAGTCTGCCTCCCCTCCAACCTCCTCCAGTTGATAACCAACTGAAGATCAGCATTTAGATCATGCTGCTTCTTGCATATCAATAATCTTGAGCAGATTAGAGTGCTATTGTGGCAGCAGAGGCAGATGTATCTTGGGGAAACCGAAAGCATTTACAGTTAAAAACCCCACACCACTGCATTCAATCCAACAGGCAGAGCTTCACGTGTAACTAATCATAAAGCCACGCTTAAGGCTGCTGTGCCTTGGATTTGACTTTAGCTTCAAGGACCTGAGCAGGTAAAGCTATGGCAGTGTCCTGCTCTTGAGGTGACCAGAATATGGTAAAAGAAATCCACATCTGAAACAAGAGGTGGCAGGCTCTTTACCAAACACAGAGAGAGAAAAAGGGTTCTTTGATGTGGCTCTAGTGGAGTATCAGCTTTGTGTCTAACACAACCTCTGTGCATAAAAGGCTGTACTGTGGCATGGAAGGGCTGATGCTGCCTTACCCTTCCTGCCCTCTCCACCCCCTCCTGCCTTCTGCACCACTCTGGCAATCTGTGTTTTGGCTGGCTTGAGCCTCAGCCAGCTACTCATCATCCCAAGCCATCACCCAAGAACCCTGGCTAATCCCCTTCCAGTGCATAAATCGGGGCAGCACTAAACAATAAGCAATTGCAGAGCAGTTGCTCACTGCACACAACTCCCACTGCAGGTGGGACAGAGGGACCTCAAATGCTGCTGCCCAGAGAGTGTATCTCAAGTTGATGCTTCCCACCATGCAGACCAACTTCTGTACCCACAGCAATTCATGTTTCTGCTGCATGCATGCCTTTTCTCAGCACTGGCATTGCCTTTTGCTCCACACCCTCAATGCACCCTGTGTGGTACAGTCACAGGCTGCCAGGGGTCGGAAGGGACCCAAAGAGATCAAATCCAACTCTACTGCCAACACAGAACCAAACAATCTAGCTCAGGTCACACAGGAACATATTCAGACAGGCCTTGAAAGTCTCCAAAGAAGGAGACTCCACAACCTCTCTGGGGAGCCTGTGCCAGTGCTCTGGAACTCTTCCAGTCAAGAAGTTCCCCTTTGTGTTGAGCTGCAACTTACACCCACTGCTCCTTGTCCTATCCTAGGGAGCTGTCCCCTCCCAGCCCTCAGGTATTTATAAACATTGATTAAATCCCCTCTCAGTCTTCTTCAGACTAATCAGCCCCAGGTCCCTCAGCCTCTTCTCATCAGGAGAGGCCTCATCATCCCCTACCATCCTTGTAGCCCTCTGCTGGACTCTTCAGCAGATCCCTGTCCCTCTTAAACTGGGGAGCCCAAAACTGAATGCAGTACTTAAAATGAGGTCTCATCAGGGCAAAGTACAGGAAGGAAAACCTCCCTTGATCTGGTGGACACACTCTTAACGGTCAAGAGTGACAATGGTCACACTTTTGTACTGTTCTCTTGTGCAGTCCCTCTTCACCCAGATATTTTGTCACTGTGAAGGAGTTGGTTTTGTCATACCTGCTCTGACAGGATAAGACAGGACACTGCCCCTGGTTCAGGCATAATAATCTACAAATTAGATAGTCAGAACTGCAAACTCCAGACACGGTGATCCAGACTCCCATCTCTGCCTGGCTGGGAGTAGAGTAACAGAGATCCTCCTGGCCTGTCATTTACCCAGCAAATAAAGAGGGAAGAGCTGCAGAAAGGGTGACCATCACGGGTCCCACACTGGCAGGTGGACAGCAGGTGCCTGCTGGCACAGAGCTGAGGCTGTGAGCTCTTAGCGCCACCAGAATGAGGGAGTTCTGAAGGCAGCCTCTTGACTTGTGTCCCACTGACTCCTCCTGTCCCTGTGGGGCCCCAGGTGTCACTTGTCATCCAAGCAGATGAGCTTTCCCAAATATTCCTTGGGGAGCAGCCTATCCTGTGTGGCACAGGAAGCTGTGTTGTCCTCCTTTTCTTTCAAAACAAACAAACAAACAAAAAAACAAAAAAAAAAAAAACCCAAAACCCCACCAACACAAAAAATAAGCAAAGCCAAGCCCCAGCAGCCCAATTATCAGTTGCAAAGGACTGTGAATTGTACTAATGAAAGAAGTTTCATAATCCACTCTCTTACCTTTCGGTGATAGGGTTTGGTAGGAGCCTTAGCTGTGTGATACGCTCACGTTGCTAATGGGTTTGGTCCGTCCCGGAGGTGCTGTGCAGGCAACCTGGGACCGCAGCTGGCCTGGGGGACTGCTCCCCTCCAGGTACCATCCTGGGAACTGCTCCAGCATCGCCTCACGAACGTGGCTGTTCCCTTACCCCCCCCCGGCAAGGAACACAGGAGGAGCCGATACAAGTTAGCCACCAAGCAGTCGTGACCTTGTTTGTTTTGAGCTAAGTTTCGGGACGAAGAAAAGCCGCTGACATTTCTTTCCCCTCCACTCAGATTGATGGGTGGAAGCAGTCCTTGGGATTTGGCTATTTTCAAAACAAAAATATTTGACCTGCAAGGTAGTATTTCTAGCCCGCAGCTAATAGAAAACACTCTCGCCTTCCCTCTGTGCCTCTGGTGTACCGGGGCGGGTGTGTGCGCCCCGGGTCCCTCCCGAGCCTGACCTCTGCCGCGCTCGCTGCGGCTTCATTGCCTTCGCCTTCTCGTCCCCGCTGCTGATAAATGGATCCCTGGAAGCGGCAGGGCTCGGCATGCAGGCAGGCAGGGTGCAGGAAGTTCATGGCAGCCCTCTGCCGTTCTGACCCTCTGAAAGTCCCCTCCTGCCGCAGTGATGGATGGCGCAGGGCTTCTGCCTCCGCCGCTTGTGAACTCTGAAGGTCACCCGGGAGAGCTTTTTTTCTCCCTTCAGCGAGGGACCCCGGAGGGATGTTGATCTAGTGACATCCAGCAAGGACTGACCCTGTCAGTCAGGGTGGTAATGTCGGAGCTGGGTGGCTGGATGTAGAGCGGGAGGAAAGGATAGCTGGGCTCTGTAAAAGCCTTCCTCTAGGTCGCTGACTGCGTCTGGCAGGTGGGAAGAGGCTATTTCGGATGAGGTATCTGCCTGAAGGAGCAACTGCAGCCCCAGCTCTCTTGCAGCAGCAAGTGCTTTGCCTTGAGATGAGGACTGTCTGAGATGCTCTCCCTTTTTGTCCCTAAGAGAGGAAAAACCCCATCAGTGGGGTAGTAGGGTCCTGAGGACTGGGTGAAGCCTTCTCATCTGCTCTCCCTTTTTGTCCTTGAGAGGGGGAAAAAACCCCATCAGTGGGGTAGTAGGGTCCCTGGGGAGCTTTAAAATGTCTGTGTAGTCCGAAATAATGCCTGCAGGTTTCCAGGCTCCAGTTCCCAGTGTAGTTTGGACTTGATCTCCTTTTCTCCGATTTGGACCCCAGCCTATGTGGGTAAATCCATTGCCGCTCAGTGAGGATTTGCCGTGGTGGGGATGGCTCAGTGAGGTTCAAGGTGGGCACAGAAGTGGCAGAGAGGTGCCTGCGCCATGAAAATGAGTGCAGGTGAGCAGAAGCAAACCAGATGCGGAAACGACATTTGGAGTAAGATGAGAAGAACCTGGGCTGAAAGAAATACAACTTTGGTCCTTCTAAGCCCACACCTGAACTGCAGTGCTGCTCTGCCTGCCATCGAGGCATTTGCAGTGCCCAAGGCTGTGGATTTGCCCCGTGTTTGGAATCACATCCCCCTTAGGCCAGCCACAACTGCTGAACCAAACAGCAGTGGCTTCCCAACAGCTGGAAAGCTGTAGACCCAGCATCAAAATCCATCGTTCCCCCAACAGCACAAAGTTCCAATGCTGGGTTCAGCCTTTTCAGGTTCAAGAAACAGAGATCATCCTCTCAGCAAGCAGGAATTTGAGTGAATTTAAGCAGAGCATTTATTAAAGCTCTCTTTTAGGCTAGGCCAGGATGAGACTGTGTGGCAGAGCGACAGGCTGAGATCAGCACTCAGCAGGAGGCTGTTTAGATTAAATACCAACGGTCTTGGAATGGTGGGAAAAGTCTTAGACAGAAGTTTTATTTGCTGGATAATTTTTTTTTTTTTTTTAATACAAAGTTGTGGGCTTGCAGTAATATTTCAGGAATTCTGCTGGACCAGTAGTTCTTTCCCCTTGAATCTGTGTTCTTTTTGCATTACAATACTCTTGAATCCAGCCACTCTTACATATCATCTCCTCTGATGGTAGTTTGCTCCCCTCCTTCTATCTCCTTACTGTGAGACTGTAATCATCCTTTTGCTTTCTTTCAGTCTTTTTTCTTTCTTTTCTCTTTCTTTCCTTCTTTCTTTTCTTTCTTTCTTTCTTTCTTTCTTTCTTTCCTTCTTTCTTCTTTCTTTCCTTCTTTCTGTCTTTCTTTCTCTCTCTCTCTCTCTCTTTCTTTCTTTCTTTCTTTCTTTCTCTCTCTTTCTCCCTCTCTCTTTCTCTCTCTTTCTCTCTTTCTTAAAAAACAACAGGAGAGGGAACTTTGAAGGATCTGCACAATTTTCTCTTGATTTTGTTTTTCTTCTTCCTTTTCCCCTCTTTCCTTTTCCATTTTTCACGTTGACCTTCCTTCTCGCCCTTCTTTTTCCGACGTCCTGTCTAAAAGGTGATCTTGCCCCTCCCTTCTCATCTGCTCTTTTATTTTTGAAAATAAGAATGATGAGTGATTGGAGGTTGGGTTTTGGTTTTTTTTTTCACCGTCATCATTTATCTCCTTGCCCACACCTGTTCCTTTCACTCTGCTTTCCTTTAAGTTTTAGCACATATTTTCTCGTGTTCTGCCTTTTGCTTTTCGTTTCCTGCCGAGTCCCTTGGTCCCCACCTTCTCCTCCTTTCCCTGAGCTGCCAGCCCTGGGCTTGCATCCTGCTGCCTAGCCCCATAGAGGACTTTGCATCTCGGCTGCTGCGGCGCCACATTTGTGCCTCGCTGCTCCTCCCAGCAGCCGGCTTGAGCGCGGATGTGATTTGCATCGTTTTATTTTGGGGTCAGCCCTTTCAATAACTGGTGCCTGTAGGAAGCGTTGGCAATGACTGTGTGGCAGTGCCAGGCTTCGAGCTGCACCAAACGGGGTCCACTGACACTTTCAGAATGAGTGAGCAGCGCGTACAAATCACAGGGGAGGAAAAATGATACTCACGAAGTTAATGTCCCTGTAAACAGAATGAGTGATTCCGTAAACAAGTGTGGCAAGCACTTCCCTAAAATTAAGAAAAAAAAAAACCAAACAACTTCATGTTTCCTGTAATGCTGCTTCGTGTTTAGATGGACCCTCATGTCTATTTCTAGCTCCAGAGTGAGCAAGACAAAATACTGGAAATTATAGTTAGGCTGCTGAAAGTCTCCAGCCCTTCTCACTTGGGCATGTAAGTGAGACTTCCTGTTTCTCATTGTCAGCTGCCTGCCATGGTGGAGCTATTCAAAATACTCATTTTATCTGTANTTTTAACGCATCCTCAATTGCCCCAAAGTTTACTGGAACTCCTTTTGCTAATCGATGTAGTTATTCTGCCTCAGTTACTTTACTTTGTCTATGCTGGAACTCGGGGGTTAGAATAGAAATAGAATAGAGTAGAGTAGAATAGAGTAGAGTAGAATAGACTAGACTAGACTAGACTAGACTAGACTAGACTAGACTAGACTAGACTAGACTAGACTAGAATAGAATAGAATAGAATAGAATAGAATAGAATAGAATAGAATAGAATAGAATAGAATAGCATAGCATAGAATAGAATCAGCCAGGTTGGAAGAGACCTCCAAGATCATCCAGGCCAACCTATCACCCACCCCTATCCAATGGCACTAAGTGCTCCATCCAGTCCTTTCTTGAACACCTCCAGGTGACCCCAGCACCTCCCTGCCCAGCATTGGGATGCTGTAATGCTCTCCAAGCTTGTTGCTCTTAACCAGAAATTGTAGGTGAGCAGTCTCCAAACACACTATACCTTAAAATGTCTCCTGCAGCTCCTCGTAGTGGTTCAGTTTGGACCTTTTTTTGCAGCAGCTCTCTCCTGTGAGCTTTGGGGGAGGGTCCCATATGAACAGTTTGACCTTTGTAACCAAGAATGGAGAAATTAGAAATGCCCTTGCTGTTTGGTTTAAAAAGATGCCAGCAGATATTGGAAGGTTAAGATTGTTAAAAGGGAAGAAAAAGCAACCCATGAGTGAAAAAAAGATTCACAAGTCCTTGACTTGTACAGCACAGGAGATGGTGAAAGGACAAAGTCAGTGACAGTGAGCTTCTCATGAGGTGTTTTCTGTGGGGTGGGGGGAGACTGATGAGAGGCAAATTGTATCCTAAGCTGCTGTGAGGATAGGCTGAGGGAGCTGGGGGTGTTCAGCCTAGAGAAGTCTCCAGGGAGGCCTTAGAGCTGCCTTCCAAGACCTGAAGAGAGGCTGGAGAGGGACTTTTCATAAGGGTGTGTAACAATAGGACAATGGGGAATGGTTTGAAGCTGAGGGAGAGTAGGTTCAGGCTGGATCTTAGGAAGAATTTCTTCAGTATGAGGGTGGTGAGACACTGGAATAGGTTGTGCAGGGAGGCTGTGGATACCTTCTCCCTGGGGGTGTTCAAGGATGAGGCCTTGAGCAGCAAAGGCTAGTGGAGAGGCATCCTTGCCCATGCCAAGGAGGTTGAAGTAGGTGATCTCTAAGGTCCCTTCTAGGATTCTGTGGTCCTTGGCTGGTGTGCACTGAGTCACACAGCATTCCTCTTTCCAAGGTGCTTCTTTGCAGGAACTGGGTTGAAAACAACAATCCATCTCCTACAGCGATTTAGGAACAATGCCTGCTGTTGGCCAAGCAGTGGCCCCCACAGAACTGTGTGCCACGGGCAGCTCTGGTTTGTAAGCAGCTGGGTCCACATTTGTAGGAGGTTTCCATTAGTCAACTTCTGTTGGAAAATATTTGAGCAAAACCTTAAAGTAGTTTGGGGTTTTGTGCTAGAACCCGTTCAAATGCTCCCCGAGGAGGGCCACTTCAGGAAGCGTGCTCTTCTACTGCTGTAGCATCTCTGCTTTCCAGGGAATTCATCAAAAGCCTACAATTAATCTGACTATTAAAACAAGACAAACAGCCTCTCTAAACTCAAGCACGCAGCTCAGTTGCTAATATGACTGCACATCATCAAAAAAAAAAGACAAAAAGAAATAAATCCCTGCACAATAGACACCATTTTATCTTTTTTATCTTTTTTTTTTTCCCCTTGTTCTTGATCTACACAAGGCAGCTGTAGTTACCTTCCTGCTTTGGGTTTTTTTGGTGCATCCTAGTTTATTTTCCAAGATCTAATAAAATAGATGGGAAAAAAAAAATTTCTTGGGAGGTCATTAAAATGAACCCTAATCTATATAACAAAAAACATGGTTTCCCTCCCTCCACAAGCTGCTATGCTGCTGGTTTAAGATCTGTAGGAAAGGAAGGAATGATTAAGAGCAAAGCTGCAGCAATACCCTAGCAGTACTTGAGCAGAGATTCCTACTGACACAAAGAGAATTCCTGAGAAGGTGCCAGGCTGCTGTTTATTGTGGTAGCCTCTGAGCCTAAAGAACAACTCTGCCAACTGAACGCAGAGGTGCTCAGTGCCTTGGCCAGCCTGGCCTTGAATACCTCCGGGGATGGGCTTCTCAACCACCTCCCTGGGCAACCTGTTTCAGCCTTCCAGCACCCTCAAGGTGCAGAACTTATTCCTTGCCTCCCATCTCAATCTGCTCCTCTCTAATTTCCAACCATTGCCCCTCATCCTATCCCCGCAGGCCTGCTACAGGTTATTGAAGCAGAAGGTTGCTCTTCAGCCCTAAGCCCTGAGCAGTTAGTCCTGTTGTTATTGTCCACAGAGCATTGTTCTTTCTTTTTTTTTTTTCCTATGAGGAGGAGGCTGGCAGCTCTGCTGTTTATATCAGCTGGCTACTAAGGAGGCGTAAAACCCCCATACGGTTCTGACTGTTCCTCTCTACGCGGAAAGTACAAAATAATTTAAGAAGTGTGTTTCTCTTTTTTACTCAGGCGATGTTCCGAGGTAAGATTTCAGCAGAATTGCTTTTGTGATGCAGCAAAAAAACAACTGTCCAAAGGCTCCACTGTTTGTGTTCTCTCTCTCTCTCTCTCTCTGTGTCTTTCTCTCTTGTAGGTCTTGCAAACAGGCATCGCAGTTACCCAAATTAGAATCATAGAATCAGACAGGGTTGGAAGGGACCACAAGGATCAGCCAGTTCCAACCCCCCTGCCATGCCCAGGGACACCTCACACTAGATCAGGCTGGACACAGCCTCTGCCAGCCTGGCTGCGAAAACCTCCAGGGATGAGGCTTCCATCACCTCCCTGGGCAACCCCTGCCCGGCTCTCACCACCCTCATGCTGAAGAACTTCATCCTAACATCCATTCTGAATCTACCCATTTCTAGTTCTGTTCCATTCCCCCTAGTCCTATCACTACCTGATATCCTAAAAAGTCCCTTTTCTGAATTTTGGGTTGTTTGGGTTTTTGCTTGGTTGGTTGGGTTTTGGTTTTTCTTTTTTCTTTTTTTTTCCTACTCTCTCTGGATGGGGCAAGATTGAACTCTCTTAACATATAGTACAAATTAGGTGGTTTTTTTTTCTTTTAATTTTTTTCTTTTTTTTCCTTTTTAATTTTTAATTCATTTTAACATTTTCCCTTTTTTCTCTTAAAATTTTTCTTTTTTTTTCTTTTAAATTTTTAAAGTTTTTTTTCATTTTAACANAATAGCTGTATTTTATTCCTGACAAAAGCAGGGAAAACACACAAGTGCAGGCACTAAATCAAGGAGTCAAATGTGTGTAATCCGATGCCAAGTGTAAACATGCAGGGACTTTACAGGGCCTTGCACTAGATACTCTTGATTTTCTTTCATTTGGGAAAGTGCTGTTGAGTTTTCGCAGTAGTACATGGGAGGGGCAGTTGGGAAAAAAAAAAAAATCACCGAGTGCATGGGAGCAGGTCTGTGAAACAGCTCAGGTCGAGTGGAGACCCTCTTAATTTTTTAAAATGGAAACGGGGATTTGCTGCTCCTACAAACTTGGGACCAGGAACAGCCAAGCTTTTTGGCAGCAGGTTTCTTAAGGGAATACTTAAGTAAAAAAAGCTGCTGAAGAGTCAAAATACTGCCCCTCACATGCCAACAACACTGTTTGGTTTCAAGGGAGGTTAAACACCGAACTACCTCAGGATATTGGCCCTAAAGACCACCTGGAATACTCTTCCAGGATGGGGGAGCCTGAATACCTTCCTGTGGTCACTGCAGGATGTTAGCAGCTTGGTAAATAAAGCTGTTGCCTTGTCTGCAGTGCTGTGCTGCTGCAACAACAAACTCCACCTGTGCAGAGAAGTCCTGCTGGAAAACCTGCACATCTTCAGGCTGCTTAACGTTTGCACTGAAGGGGTCGAGCTGTGTTAATGAGATATCTATAAGCACTCTGGCACTGAGTGTGGGTTGGGTAGATCTCAAGAGGTTTGCCAAGGCTCTGGCATTGAGTGTGGGTTGGGTAGATCTCAGAGGTCTGCCAAAGAGTTGTTTGTTGGTTTTGCTTTTGGGATTTTTGTTTTGTTTTGTTTTGTTTTTTAACCTGATTTTAATGTTAGAGTATTTCTGTAGCTGGGTATCTACTTCAAACGTATCACAAGGATTTCTAAACATTAAAATGACCAAAAAAAACCCAGAGAGAGTGTGACCAATTCCCTCCTCATAACCACCCCTGGGCACAACTGCTTCTGAAGGTTGTAGCTGCTTCCCGGGAAACATTGCCTGGTGATCATTCACAAGGATGCTCAGAGGGCTGCAGCACCTCTGCTATGAGGACAGACTAAAAGAGTTGGGACTGTTCAGTTTGGAGAAGAGGAGGCTCCCAAGTGACCTTATTGTGGCCTTCCAGTATCTGCAGGGGGCTACAAAAAAGCTGGGGAGGGACTTTTTAGGCTCTCAAGGAATGACAGGACTAGGGGAAATGCAGCAAAGCTGGAGGTGAGGAGATTCAGATTGGATGTGAGGAGGAAGTTGTTGAGCATGAGAGTGGTGAGAGCCTGGAATGGGTTGCCCAGGGGGGTGTTTGGGGCCACATCCCTGGAGGTGTTTGCAGCCAGGCTGGCTGAGGCTGTGGGCAGCCTGATCTAGGGTAGAGTGTCCCTGGGTATGGCAGTGGGGTTGGAACAGGCTGATCCTTGTGGTCCCTTCCAACCCTGACTGATTCTATGATGATGTGGTGTGCTGTCATCTTCTCTGCTTGTGCCTCCAGACCTGAGGGACACTTCTGAAGAAGGCTCTAGAAAACCCTGGATGGACTCATATGAGACTCTTGCTCATCCCCTCCTCCCTCCAGCCTTTTTCCATGTTAAAAAAAAAATAAAAAATCAGAGAACTGGCTCCTAAAAGTCACTTGGATGAATATAAACTCTTGAAAGTGTCACGTAGCCCTTGGAATAATTCCAGATAAACCCTGGCTTATTTGGGAAAATTGCTCCTTGAAAGAAATGCACAAACATTGGTCTTGGTCCAAAGCCGTGAAGTCAACAGGGAGACTCTGGATCTTGGCCCCTTGGTGGCTATGACCAAAACTGATGGTCTGGGACAATAAATATTTCTTTGAGATTCCTGCTCTACAGATGCCTGTAAAAGTTCTGGTGAGAGGAGAAGGAACAACCTTCAGCTGCCTTCCAGTGAAGCCTCCTTCTCTTCTCCAAACTCTTAGAAACCCTAATTTATGGACTGTTTTATTATTCTCCTGTGAATGCAGAACCTTTTCTCCCCTCTTGACAAAGGTTGGGGAGGGAGATAAATGTAACTGTTTAGAATGCAAGGTGAATTAGCTGCTGCCAAGGCCTTCTAATGCTTTTCATTTTCCTTTTTTTCATTGTTTTTGTTTTCCTTAAGTGCTGGGTTTGTTGGATTATCTGAATCCCTGGGTCATCCCAGGTAGTTTAAATGTCCCTAACACTGAAGGAGAGACTGAGAACGGCAGAGACTGAAAGAAAAACCTCAAAGCTTGCCCTAATTTATGTGTCACATATTGAGTGCTTTTGAGGAATGGAAGCTTGAAACTGCTTCTTCGTTAGCATCAAGTGCGTTGCTCTCAGGTTTTTTATCCTTTGGCTTTGGGTTGTGTGGGTTGTTTTTTTTTTTTTTACCTGAGAACCTGTGGACACAGAGTGCATTTGCTTTGTCAGAAAACTTCTGGCTTCACTAGAAGGGAGTTGCTAAAGGCAACGAAGAGAAAAGCCTTGGTCTAGAGGTTGGAGAAAGGAATTTATTTGGAGTGGGTTTTACCTGCAGAAAAGCCCGAGAGGGGGAAAAAAAAAACAAATCAATGCAGAGAACGAGGTCTTTAGATTATCACTTGTGATATAATCAAACCTCAGCTCCCAAGTCTGAATTTCCAGCCCTGTCTGGATGCTGTTTCTCTGTGACCTGAGCTAGACTGTGTGGTCCTGCTGTGGCAGGGCAGGGTTGAACTGGATGAGTTCTTTGGGTCCAACCCCTGACATCCTGTGAGCCTGTGAAGTCAGGCTCTAAGATCATGAAGCTGGCTTAAAAATCACAGGTTTTGAAAGCGGTATTTTGAGTTCTTTATTTAGCCTTCTGGTTTTGGTGCTGTTGCATTTCCGTTTCAGGCTATTTTTTCTCATCAAGAAGACTTAAGGCTTGATTTCTTTCTCTCATGAAGGTTGATTCCCACAATTTCTTTTTGGTTGTTTTTTTTTTAAATACAAGGCTTTAAACAAAGTCTCACAGTGGAATTCTTAAGAGCTCTCAGCACTGGCTTTGCATGAAGTGCAAGCTGATGGTAGATAAGTAAGGTCTCCAAACTAACCCTAATAAATGCATTCTTTTCCTCACCTCATCTGACAGATACCATCTTTAACATCCTTAAATATTGTGCTCATAAGGTCTGAAGGAGCACCTGCTACCCTTAACTGTACAGAAGAGCCTTTGCTGTGCCTGTAGTGTCAAAGGTTCTGCATCTCCGAGGACAGGCTGGCAGCTCCAGCTGGGTCCTCTTATCTCCTTTGCACCGAGAAAGGAGAAAGCATGAGGCCAGAGGGTGCAAAGTGGGCTCTGTCTGTCTCTCTAATTAGCAGTAATTAGTTGTCTTTTCCCAGAAGCCATGCAGAGGGTGGAGGGGTGCCAGTAATAATAGGTTTTCCTATTGACAAGTCTGGAAATTGAATGGAGATGGAAATTTTTCAGGTCACCCAGTCCAATGGGTAATTGTGCAGCTGAGGGATTGGTGCACTGGCAGAGAAGCAGCACAGGATGCTCCTAGTGGGTTTCATGACCTACCTGTTAGGGTTAGAAGTGTGGCTGTGTGGTGGCAGGAGTGAATCAAGTCCCACTCTTCTCCCAGTGTAGACAGCAATGCTCTGGGAATGGGACCTGATTTACAAATCAGCTTTGCATGTAAGCTCACAGGCTTCTGTCTTGGTCCAAACTCTGTGCTAGCAGGATCTCACAAGTGGCCTCTGCTTGCTCTTTCTGGAGAAGTAAGAAGGCAGAAGACAAAAGGTGATCACAGGATGTCAGGGGTTGGAAAGGACACAAAGAGATCATCAAATCCAACCCCCCTGCCACAGCAGAACCAAACAGTTTAGCACAGGTCACACAGGAACACATCCAGACAGGTGTTGAAAGACTCCAGAGAAGGAGGCTCCACAACCTCTCTGGGCAGCCTGTGCCAGTGCTCTGGGACCCTTACAGTCAAGAAGTTCCCCCTTGTGTTGAGGTGCAACCTCCTGTGCTGCAGCTTCCATCCATTGCTCCTTTCCTATCCCAGGGAGCAAGTGAGCAGAGCCTGTCCCCCCGTCCTGACCCCCAGCCCTCAGATATTTATAAACATTTATCAAATCCCCTCTCAGTCTTCTCTTCTCCAGACTAAGGAGCCTCAAGTCCCTCAGCCTCTCCTCATCAGGCAGTGCTGCAGTCCCCTCAGCATCCTCATAGCCCTCTGCTGGACTCTCTCCAGCAGATCCCTGTCCCTCTTAAACTGGGGAGCCCAAAACTGAAGGCAGTACTCATGATAAGGTCTAACCAGGGCAGAGTGGATGAGGAGAACTTCCCTCAGACACACTGTTCTTAATGACCCCCAGGATCCCACTGGTCCCCTTGGCCACCAGGGCACATTGCTGTGCCATGCATGTTCTTCATCAGCACTCCCAGGTCCCTCTCCACAGGGCTGCTCTCCAGCAGATCACTTCCCAGCCTGATCCATGTTTCTGCCCTTAAGTTTTAAAGAGGTGCCTGTTCAAGCAGCAGGGAGTTAGAGCTGGGCTTGGGGCACTGGTGGTAGAAGTCTGGCAGTCCACAGAGGTGATCTGAATGTCTGGGCCATGCCTTCTCTTGTCCCTCAGCTTTGTGGCTGGAGCACCATGCAGAGGGGACATACTCAGTCCTGAGTATTGTCAGGGGGGGACATACTCAGTCCTGAGTTTGCTGAGCTCTTTTTTTCTGACTACATGAGACTGAACAAGGAATGGCTGAGGCAGTCAGATGGGGACTGACGTGGGTGGTAGTAGGCTTCTCAGTCCCCTTTGACCAAGAAAATTCATACTTGGCCCCACTTGTGCGAGCTGCTGGCCCTGGCTTGGAGAAATGGTTGAACCAGCTCTCATTGGTTTGGGTTAGGGTTTGGTTTTCTTTGGAAGGGGGATGTTTACACTTCTGAGGTCTTTTTTAATGCTGAATGTCTGGAGCCTACACGCTGTCACATACAGAATCCGATGTGGTTTCTGTAACATTCTGCATCCCTGCAACTAAAGGTTGGAGTAGCTTCCCAGCTTTTGAGCAGCAGTCTGTGTGTAGATGTATTCACTCACAGTAGATGTGGGAGTAGAGAAGACCTGAGAAGGGTACGCAGAGAGTCAAAGTGAATCTCAGAGGAGGTAAGTGGTAAAAATGGGTAAAAACAAAAAACAAAAAACAAAAAAACAACAACCAGCAACTCCACTTCTGTGGGAAAACATGGAGGAGCAAAACCACAAACGGGAGAGGAAACAGCCAAATCTAAACAATGCATTGCAGCGGGCAGGCTGCAGCCAGGGTGGCTCTGAAGAGCAGAGGGTTGACAGCAGCCATGCAGCGCTGCTGAGGCCCGAGTGTGCCAGCGCTGCCTTCCTGCCTGCCCGCATAGCTCAGCCTCTCCTGCCCACCTTCTTTGCTCGGCAGCGGACTTCATAGGGGTGATTGAGTTCTCATTAAACTGATTTACTGGGCTCGCTGGCTCTGCTCAGCTTCAGTTTATTCCTACTTTGTTTAAAATTCGGGAAGTGCTGGGGGGGAGGGGACGCTAATGGCCGTTCTCGTGCAAGCCGAGTGGTAGCTGATTTATTGCGAAGGTTATAAAGGAAAAGTATTAAAGTGCAGCTCCGTTCTGCTGGGCAAAGCCATCCTGCACAATGTCCAGCCAGCCCCTGAGAGCGCTGCTTTGCACAGGAGAAAAAGACGAGGAGGAGGAGGGGTGGTGCCTGTCTGTGTGTGTGTATAGAGGAGGGGGGCCACAAAGATGTGCTCCTCTCCTTTTGAGCATTAATTAAGCCTGTAAATCACAGGCAACATGAAACAACTGGACTGGGTGGAACCTGGACAGTTCTGGAGCTCTGCTGTGCTTGCGCGATCGGGTTCGAAATACCTCCGCTGAAAGGCTAATGGGAGGAGAGCAGACTTCAAAGAGAAGTTTTGGCACGGAGGAGCGGTCTGCAGGACCATTACACGGGTGAAGTTGTAAAATAGACTCCTCTGTGCACGCCGGGAAGGGAGCTGGGATGGAAGTTTGAAAGGTTTATAGGAACTGGAGCTTCTTTCCCATTTTTGTGCGGTCAGCCCCGCATTAACTCCGGTCTCATCTTGAAAGGAGCTCTGCGTGTGTGTGTGTGTGTGTGTGTGTGTGTTTGTGCTTTGGATAGAAGGGGGAGAGAGGAGAGTGACAGCAAAAAAAAAAAAAATTTAAAAAAAAAATTAATTGCACTTGGATAATGAAAAGCTCAGTTAATAGTCTTTAAAATTAATTTCCCTTTTCTAATAAATAGCTGAGGGAGCTGTTTTGTCACATCGTAAGTGATGGGGAGGTCACGTTCCCAGGTGTAGAGAGTTTAAAGCCTAAATTTGTTACTTTCTGCAGCAGAACATCAGTCAGAGGATTTCACACAGTAAATTTCCTGCACTGGTCTCCAGTCCTAACTGAATGTCCTATAAGTTGTTCTCAGGAAGCCATCTAATCTTGATTTAAAGGCATCAAGTGACGCAGAAACTCAGCCCTCTCATGTCAGGTTGTTCACTTTGCTATTGTTTACTTTAAATAAGCTTAGTCTTCAAACTGCCTCTTTATTTCTCCAGAACTACATCCAGCTTCATTTTCTTGTTAAAGTGATTGTGCTGGACTGTAGTGAAGCTGCTGTGATGTAGTTCATGGAATGGCTTAGGTTGGAAGGGACCTTAGAGATCATCTGCTCCAACCTCCCTGACACTGGCAGGGAGACCTCTCAGCAAGACTTGGCTGCTCAAGGCCTCATCCAACCTGGCCTTGAACACACCCCAGAGAGAAGGCATCCAAAGCCTCCCTGGGCAACATATTCCCACTTCTCATCAATCAGTACACCCAGATCTCAACCCAGTCTTGCCTTTCCCTCCTGCTTCCTTTCTCCTCCTTCCTCTTCTTTTCCCTCTTCCCTCCCCTGTTTGCTAGGAAGGGTTGAACCACAGCCCAGTCCTCTGTTTGAGAAGGCTTACAGTGCATGTAAGGCTTACGCCTGCACGTTCAGATGTAAAGAGCTAAAAGGTGCACATCTTGAACTGTATCTATGCTGGGGGAAAAAAAGAAAGAAAAAGCTTGTCCAGAAGGCTGAAATAATAGTGAACACCTCTATTACTTCCTTGCCAACAAAAATAAAAAGCACAGCAGAGATGAATGCTATAGTAATAGCAATTTTTTTGAGAAGGAGGTTTCAGTGTTCCTACACTACAGAAGTTACAAAAGACACACTCTCAGCTTGCCTAACCCTGTGCATCACCACTGATTTCCATGGACCTAACCCAGTGTTGCTTAGGCCCAGCCAAAGTTTGCTGGCTGCATTCAGCTGCTAAGGATACCCCGATACAAAAGCACACTTTCATACTTTCCCTACTCAGTTGTCTTCTGGCAGTGCTGTGGCCAGTTTAGATTGGCTGTGGCGAACTATGTGGTCACAGGAAAAACATGCATAAAAAAACTTCTGACCTCAGATGATTGGCAGACACGAAGAATCTGTCCCAGGCTCTTAGAAACAAGCACACTAGAGCCTTGGTGCTCCAGCTGCCCTGGTGAATATGCTGATTCCTCTCTACTCTTGGATCAGCCTGGACAAATACTTCTCCATAGCCCAGGGACTTGTGTCAATTCACAGATCCTTTATACGCTGCGCAGGAAGCAGGCAAACATTGCTGAAGGAGACGTGATAAAGGCAAGCAAGAACCCAGGAAAGTGCTGAGTTTTGCATTTCTTGTGGACTTTGGATCAAGATCCAGTGAGTTCCTGGGAAATACACTCCATGCAAATGAAGTGCATGGAGTTACTAGCCAAGTGGAAAATGCTGTCTGCTGCTCTGCAAGTGAACGGGCTTCCTGCCTGTGCCAGCTCAGTCTGGGACAGCAGAACAGCTGGGCCAATGCTCTCTGACAGCAGCAGTGTGGGTGCTGCTCCACAGCGATCCTTTTCCTGGCTGCACATGTAGGTAAGCAGGCTTTAAGCCTCACCTCATGGCAGGCACATTGGCTTGGAAGAGACAGACCATCCGAATTGAGTATTGTCTGTCTCCAGGCAACAGAATGTTGACTGTGTCCAGTTCTGGGCACCTCAGTTAAAGAGGGACATAGAACTGCTTGAGAGAGTCCAACAGAGCCACAAAGATGATGAAGGGAATGGAACAGCTCTGTTACAAGGAGAGCCTGAGGGAGAAGATGAGACTGAGAGGTGACCTCAGCAGTGGTTATAAAGATATGCAGGGTGAGTGCCAGGAGGCTGGAGCCAGGCTCTGCTGGGTGATGCCCAATGACAGGACAAGGGGCAATGGGTGGAAGCTGAGGCATAGGAAGTTTCATTTAAACATGAGGAGGATTTTTTTTCCCTGTGAGGGTGACAGAACACTGGAACAGGCTGCCCAGGGGCATTGTGGAGTCTCACTCTCTGGAGATATTCCAAACCTGCCTGGATGTGTTGCTTTGCACTCTGGTATAGGTGATCCTGCTTGGGCAGGATGAGCTTTCGAGGTCCCTTCCAGCCCTTGACATTCTGTGGTTCTGTGATTCTCTCCCTTTGCCTCTCCAGTGTGATTCTGGGGGATTTTTGACCCAGCTTCACCCGCCTGAATTTGAGTCTGTTCTCTCAGAGCTCCCTTTACTAGCCGTGGAGAAAGGCAGCCAAGGTTTACAACACATCTATCAATCTCTCTCAGACATCTGCGAGGGAGAAGTTTACATTCAATCAGATAAAACCAACACTTAGCACCAGACTTGAAAATGTGTTAAGATGTCCAGTGGTGCAGACAGGTACACGCTGAACATGTCAAAAGGTGGTGGAGATGAATGCAGGCTCTTCCCTGTTTCCCAAGGAGATGAAATAGCTTTAACCATCAGGCTCTCAGCCTCTGGGTTAATGATGCTAGCACAAGGCATAGGAGCCTGTCCCCGTTTGGGCCACTCTTACTGGTGGACAGAAATGCCTCTTACCCCTTTCCAGGAGTAAGAATGAGGATACTGCACACACTGCTCTAGGTGCTGGCAATCTATTGCTGCTAACTGGGGGAATGATTGCCAGGGGTTTTGGTTGGGATGGATGCTACCAGCTTTGCCCTGACTCGACCAACATTCTTTACTGACAATTTCTAAACACATTTTGGGTCATTGCGGGTAGGTGGCTTGGGTACAGCCCTGTCATAGAGGCTAAAAGATGTGGGTAAGGTAGGCATTGGCCCCCCTGGCTGATTAATCTGCAGTGCTGTAGAATGGTGTCTGTGGCCTGCTTGTCCCTTGCTTGTTAAATGATGGTCAGAGTGTTTCCTGCCTGGGAGCTGGTTCTGAGGGTGAGGTAAAGCTTGTGGAAGAGCACTCAGACTGTGTAGTTATCAGATTCTTGTGTCTCTTCATCAGATGAGGAGGAGTGGGGTGGGGGGAAGTCAATGTGTCCGCAGGTAGAAAGAGAGGGGGGTGGCAGCAAGTGCTGTAAAGTAGCCCTGCTGCCAGAAACTTGTTCTTCAAATGACCCCCTGTCGGCTTCACCTGCCAGCCAGGGATCCTTTGCATAGTTCAGTACCTTGGCTTCAGGGAGCCCCAGAACAAAGGCTTTCCTTAGAGAAACCCAGCCCCTGCTCTAAAACTCCCACTCACGCCTCAGGGAGTTTTGCATGACGAAGGATTACAGGATGGTGTCTCAGCTTCGCGGTGTGCACTGCTCGGAGCCACTTTTGAGTGGTTGTGGATGAGTAAGGCTGTGCCCGTTTAGGGGGAAACTTGGTTTTGGTTTGCTCCTGCTCCGTTTGAGGAAGTTTTATTTCCCTGTCCTCTTTGTGGGCTACAGGTGGGGCTTTCGAGGAACCTGCAGGTGAAGATGCCTTGGTTGAATGTGGGGCAGGGGAGGCTGGGAAAAGCTTAGCAGGCAGGTGATGGCATTTGAGGCTCATCAGTTACCTGTACTCCCACCCACCCACTTGGGCCTTAAGAAGTCAGAGGTGAGGAGTTACCCGACTGTGGTGGGAGCACTGTGGAGCTCAAGCTTGGCCCTGATTACATCCACTTTTGGGGGATCCTGAGATGCTGTTTGTTCCTCCCCTGGTGTGGCAGGTATGTGCATCCTGTCTTCTGTGCCTCTGATGCTGCGATTAGTCACTGTTATTCGTGTGAGCAAAGCAGGCAGATGTTACAGTGCGTGTTCTGCAGTTTCTGCTTCTCTGGGTGAAGCAGTAAAGCAATCACTGCAGGGCTGGGGAGCAGGGCCTCGGTTTCATCAGCTGGAAGGTGAGTAGTTAAAATCTAACTAGCAGTCTCACACCCAGTGCCTGACAGCAGCAGTCTTTGCAGACGATTGAGAAAACAAAAAATTCCCTGCTCTGTCATATAATGGAAATGAGTATTCCTCAGCAGCCATCCGCTCTAATCTGTTAGCCAGCCCTTAGCAGCTTACCAAGCCTGTATTTAACCTATTTCCCTAATGGCAATTAAGAAATGTTTTCATTTCCCAGCGAGAGGATTGCCAATGAAATCCCCTTCCCCTCCCAATCCCCACACCGCTCTCTCCCTCCTCTTCCCCGCACCCCAGAGCTCCTTCTTCCTTAGCCCAAGGCATCCGAAGCATTCCCCCTGTGTTTGGGTAGCATGCAGTGAGGAAGAAATGATTAAGCAGCTGAATGTTTGAAATCCAGCTAAATGCACCGATTATTATCTGCTTAGGGCTTTCTTATCTCGAACTGTGTGGTGCTTAATGGCAGCCCCATTGTTTTCAGCTCAAAGGTATTAATGAAGGAATCAGGGCAGCAGGCTGATGTCATAGGTGGCTGAAAGGTGACTTGCTGCACTGATTTCCCTTACTCCACCCCTTCCCAAGCCCTTTCCAACTAGGGTTGGTATTTTTAGAGTGGAGAAGGAGGAGGAAAAAAAAAATAAAGGATAATAAAAAAAAAAAAAAAGCAGCAGCAAGCAGCCAGGTTGCATTTGTGTGTCTGGTAAAAGGATTGCAGAGGCTCCTAAATATCCTGCTTAAAAGATGTACTCTCTGAGCTCCTGCTCTACTTTCTCGCTTCATAAAGACTCTGAACTGCTGGCCCGGCTCTCAGTGTGAAAGCTGCCGCCTGGCCCTTGTTCACACCTGCCCTAGCACCGGCCAGCAGACTGCACTTTGTTCTGACCTATATCCAAGGTGAGGCTTCCACTGGGTGTTTGTGACGGGAGAGAAGGAGCTGTGAGTAAGTAGCTGCCACCAAGGGTTACTGCGTGAGGTGGACGCAGCCCCTGAGGTGATGCATAACTAAAGGAAGTGCTTGTGGAGGCAAGTGTCAGCTGTACTTTGTGTCACTTCTCACCTGAATTACTTCCCCCCCCACTCACTCCTTTTTTAAGATTTTTGGGTGCAGCATGGTGAGTTGTCTCTGGGATGGGATATTGTACACTCCGTTTTCTATTGCACAGCAAGAGTAAGGAAAGAGCCTGCGTGTAAGTTAGGAGTTCTATCTCACCTAAAACTTTACTACTTTGTCTTATTTTGGATTGGTTTTGTTTATTGTTCTCCCTTTTGGATTGGTTTTGGTCTGGTGAGCACTTGCATTGTTCGCTGGAGTGTTTCCTGCCTGCTGAAGGAGCTGAGTACTCCTCTAGCAAAGGGTACACCTCAGAAGAGAAAGCAGAGAAAGAGGGAGTACCCATACAGGTCAGATAATCCAGCTGCTGCCTTCATGAGTAAGATTTGCTTTAGCAGCAAACCATCACACATGGGAAATGTTCTCTTCAAATGTGAAGTTTTTCCTAGGGAGAAGGCAGGGGGAAAAATAGTGGTGGGGAGGAAGAAACTTTTTTTTAATATAGTTTCTCCCCTCCCATTGACTTATTCAATCACAGTAAACCTGGGTTTGTTTGGCTGGGTTTTTGTGGTGGTTTGGGTTTTTTGTTGCCATTGGAGGTTTGCTTCTTTTTCTTTAGTCGTTGGAAATGAAATCTAGAGCTAGAATCATGAAGAGAGGAACCGAGAACTTCGGAAAACTGGTGGCTGAGGTGCACCAAAAGGCTCGAGGGAACTGACTGGCGCTTCAGTCCCATCCTCTCTCACCCCCTCCTTCCTGTTTCTGTGGGTTCAGCAGTAAAAAAAAACGTGAGATTCCCAAACTGAAGCAATCAGCCCGGAATGATTAAGGACGATGACTATCCTTTTCTTCAAATGACCAAAAGTCATCTTGCTGAGGGCTCCTTATCTTTGAGCTGCTATTTCACAACAGTTTCTGTCTTTCAAAGTTTGTATTTCCTGTGAAAACCTAAAAGGGCTTTCTTTCACCTTGTCTCTAAACTCCTGTGTCGAAGCTATCACCAGCAGTTAGAAGAAGTGGAGTCACTTCCCTAAAATTATATTGAGATTTTTTTTTTCTCCCTCTCCTTTTTTTTTTTTTTTCCCTTTTTTTTTTTTAAAGGCAAAAGTGTTTGTTTATTTCTTCAGTCGTTCAGCAGATTGTGTCAAGCCCAGGGTGAAATTTTGTTTGCTGAACTTATCTTAAAGCCCAGGAGGGGAGGAAGGTTCCGTTTAAAGGTCAAAATGTTTCAGGATTTCAATTTGGTATATTTTTAACCTTTTTAAAGTTTTTCCCCTGGCCCCACCCAGCCCCTCAGCCCTTAGAAGTCTTGTCAGATGTCTTACACATGTTCGTCTCGCATTCAAATTTCGGGAACGGCTCTACCTTCCCAAACAGTTAAATATTCACATCTGTAACCTGACACGAGGAGATCGATCAAAAGTGGCTTGGGGATTGTGATCGTCCACTGCGCACAACCGGGAAGGGAATTTGATGGCTGAGGTTAGGGGAGAGTGCTGGAGCTGACGAAATTCAGATGTGGGTGATAATTAATTTATGTAGTGGCAGAGATAGGTGCAGTGCCAGGTGCTTTAAGGGCGGGGGAGATCTGGTTTCTGCTTGGGCGATCTTTGACAATCCCAGGGCCTGGCTTTTGCAAATGGTTATGCACATGAGTTATGCCACCGAGAGCAGCGACGCTACTCACGCGTGAAGAAGTTACTCACCTGTAGTAAGCGTATCTTGTGTACAGTTTCAGCTGCATTAGCTCCTCGATTGATTTCGCCATGAGTCAGTAATTGTTTGCTGTGATAATGGTTAAGTCGTTCGTTGAGCTCTGCCCAGTCAGAAGTTAAAATGCAGGGGGCACCTCTCCAGAAGGCAGCTGCGAACTGAGATTGGCTCCTGAGGATGCAAATGATCTCTGTTAGGTCTGGCAATTTTTTTTAATTATTTTTTTCTTTTTTCTTTTTTCTTTTTTTT
>VWZI01017528.1:2557090-2579125 GCA_013396835.1 Psilopogon haemacephalus | reverse complement strand
TGTGCTGCTGGTGGGGCCACGTTAAGAGCATTGCCAGTGAAATTACTTCTCAAGTCTGGGAAAAAAAAAATTTAATCAGCAGAGACCTTGGTAGCTATAAATTTGTGGCAGCAGTTCCTAATTCATCTTGTAATTCTATGACAGGCTCTGAATTGTGCCCGTATTTGGCCAGGGATCACCTCAGTGGACAGTTAATGAAAGAGTAGAGGGAACGTGAAGGTCAGGCACACTGAAATTTTTTTATTATTTCTTCCTGGATGTGTCGTTTTGGTTTTTTTTTCCTCATTCTTTTAAACCTTTTTCTTTTTTTTTTCTTTTTTTTTTTTTCCCTTTTTAAAAAATTTTGGAAATAGTTTTCTTTTTTTTTCTTGCAACCTGTCTTTCTTTTCTATAATGTATTAGACAAATACCGTCTTTTCTTTTTTTTTTTTTTTTCCCTGCAAAGGCAAGTCTTTCCCTCTCTTTATCTGTGCTCTTTTCCTTGAAGTGTTTATAAAACAGGCCTGGAAGTCCCCGAAGCAGATGTTTCTGTTGGAATTTCTGGGCAGCATTACACTGTGGCCAATTCATATTTCTTGTCTGAGTGTGGTCCTGAGAATAAACTGCAGTAGATGCTGCCACCAGGTATGGGGATTTTTGGAGTCTGGGATTTGTACATTGACATGTAAATCTAATCTCAGGACAATGGAGAGGCTTTAGTTATTGGCTCAGGCTCAGAATAAATGAATTTAAAGTGCAGATAACCACGAAAATCTAATCAAAACAGCACCCAAAAAAACCAAAAAACAAACCTGCATGTGGGTCTGCAGGATTCAAACCTGCCAGCAGACAAACTGGAATAGCTTTTGTTTATTGAGGGACTGTAGTCAGTGGGTGCTGACTCAGCAAAATACAGGTTGCTCTTGGGACATGTATGGCATCACAGATATGTTGCAAATGAAATAGGAAAGCAAAACAAAAACCAGAGAAAGGGGTGTGGAATAGAAATTGATTGACTTATATTCTTCTTTTATTCAGTAAACCTCTTTTCTCTTTCAGGATCGTTTTTTTTTCTTATTATTCCTTTGGAGGACATCAGCCTCACCTCTTTTCTCATTCACTTTCCCTCAGAGTACTTTGTGTCTTCATAGTCTCTCTCTACCTCACTGCTCCACCCTTTTTGCCTCCTTTTCTTCATTGCCTTCTTTTTTTTTTTCCCCTCCTTCATTTTGACTTCCATTCCAAATGCAGCATCTTCCTATCTCAGAGTTCCCTTCCTCTCTTCAGCTTGTGTCAGAAGAAAACTGTAGGGCACACCATCACTTGGCACTTCAAGAGGGAGTGTTTTGAATGACCATGGTAACTTCAGAGGGAAAGGAAGTGTTGGTAAATGTAGTGGTTTTTCAGCACCTGAGCTTTTAGCATCCTTTCAATTACAGCAAAATAAGCTCTTTCCTCTCAGCTTGAATTCAAAACCCTTTGCAGCTTTGGGGGGAAGCTTCATTTACTATTAAACCAAACCTTCCAAGTGAGGAGAAGCAGGAAATTAAAAAGAAATGCATAGATAAGTCCGTTCTTTGCTTGGTATACAAGGAATAATAGTAGTAGTAGTTTTAGAGGTGAGTACCTCTAATTTAAAGTAGTTGTGAGAGCTACCTGTGTTTTAATGGTTATCATCTGGTTGAGGTTACCCTTCTTGTAAATAGGATCATAGAACTGCCAGGGCTGGAAGGGACCTCAAGGATCATCTAACTCCAACCCCGCTGCCAGAACAGGACTACCTAGAGCAGATCTCACAGGAACGCATCCAGGCAAGGCTTGAGTATCACCAGAGAGGGAGACTCCACAACCCCCCTGGCCAACCTGTTCCAGTGCTCTGTCACCCTCACAGGGAAAAAAATTCCTCCTCATGTTTCCCTGTAACTTCCCATGCCTCAGCTTCCACCTATTGCCTTTTGTCCCATCGTTGGACATCACCAAGAAGAGCCCTTTCAAAATGATACCAGCATAACCTCAGCCAAGTCCCATGGAACACAGATGCTCTGTTCTTGTAGAACCCAAGGTGGGGAGCAAGCTGGCCTCTCTCTATGTCAGCAGCACTGCATTTCCACACAGTTTGTGCCAGAAGCCACTCCGAGGAGGTTGATTTGAAGCGATCAGAATCATTTGGCACCGTTTAAAGAGAAATAAGCAGAAATCAGTGAGGATAAGTGGGTCACCTCTGAACTGCTGGAGTTGGCTGTAGCTGCAGAGCCACAAAATTGCTTGGAGGAGGACGGGGCAATCTTCTGTCTGTGAAGGGCAGTTGTTAATTGAGTGCCAAGCTTCAGGAAGCAATCCCATGCTACATGCTTAGGAAATATTTTCATTGAGGGCGTATAAAGAGAAAAAATTAAAAATTAAGAACTGGAATAGCGACCCAAGAAAATTCTCGGCGTGAGATGAGGAGAAAAGAAAAGAAAAAAAAAAAACCAAAACCAAAAAGTCAGTGCCTTGCTTGACAGGGTTTCCTTTCACGAGAGATTCCTCTATGGAACACTAATCAAGCCCATTCAGAAAGGCCTTAATTAATTTAATTAAAATCTGTCAGATCCAACTGATTAGCCTGCCATGCAGCCTGGCGGGAGGAAGGAGGCCGATACAGGCGCTGGGAGTGCGCTGAGGTGGGCTTGCTGTCTGCAGCCTGCTGCTGATCAAAGCTGCCTTTCATTGTCCTCAGGATAAAGGTTCTGCCTCCCCCAGGCAACTGATCCAGTTTCTTTTTGTTAGAAAATAGTTCATACCTCCACAGCTTCAGTGGCTCGGGAGGGGACTGCAGGTAGCCGCCTCTGTGTGAGATGGAAGGGGAGCGCTGGGTGACCTTTCCTACCCTGCTGACAACGGGAGGACAGATTCAACCTTTTCCATCCCTTCACCATCCCCTCTCTTAGACATTGGACATGGCCACCGCTGAACGGGCAAGAGAGCGAGACAAAGGGCACATTGACAGGGGTGGTTGTGTGTCTGGATGGCCAGTGTGGGTATGGCTGCAGCAGAGCCTCCCAAGGAATGCTGTGTGGGACAGATTGGAAGAAATCCTTCACCATGAGGGTGGCAAGACTGGAATGGAGGGGTTGTGGATAACACCTCCCTGGAGATGTTCAAGGCTGGGTTAGATGTGGCCTTGAGTAGCCTGGTCCAGTTGAGAGGTGTTCCTGACCATGGCAGGGAGGCTGAATTAGATGATCTCTAGGTGTTGCTTACAGCTTCAGCCATTCTATGTTCTTCCTTTCTAGGACTGTTCTGAGCTGGAGGCTTAGAAACTGCATCTTCTGCTCTCTGGCTGTTCTCATCTCTTTCAGCCTCAGCCATTCTCTGATCTCCCTTTCTAGGACTGAACTGCATCTTCTGCTTTCTGGCTGTGCTCATCTCTTGCAGCCTCAGCCATTCTCTGATCTCCCTTTCTAGGACTGAACTGCATCTTCTGCCCTCTGGCTGTGCTCATCCCAGAAAGGAGGAACTACCTCAGCCATGTAAGCTTCTTAATCTTGCAGCTGCTAATAACGATGTGTGGTTCCTATGGCAAGCATCAGAGCAGCCAGTGCAATCTGTGTCTCTAGCCCTTTCCACTTCCCTTACCCCACACGTGTACTTATGGAGCATCTCTCATCTTCAAAGCTTCTTTTCTAAACACATTTATTCCTCCTTCCAGTGTGGTGGATCCATCAAAAGGGGAACAGCCAGTAAATGCTCAGGTTTTTAGGCCTCAATCCTGCAGGCATATGTTTTAGCTTTGCATTCCCTAAGTCAGGCTTCAGCAGAACCATTCGCAGTGCACGGAGTTAAGCATATGTGTAAGTTGGGAACTGCAGAGATTAAATAGCATTCCTGCTTTCTGGAAATCAAAAGGTAGATGAAAAGGGTGACCACAGCCTTCAGCAGTTCCTGAAAAGAGGAGCAGCAGCTGGCATGAAAGGCTTGCCAACAGAGGACCTGCCAGGGACACATGTGTGGCCTTTACTTGTGAGAAGGATCCTTCCCCTGGCCAAATGCTGATGGACCAGTTTCTCTGAGGGTGGGAATCACCTGGGGCGTACAGTTCCACATGCATGGACACATATGGTGGAGGCATCTTTCTACAGTTCAGCAGTTCAAGCAGTTTGGGCTTGATCAACCTTTTTTTTCCCCAGTAAAGTTACAGAGATGCATTATTGAAAGAAGTAGAACACAAGTTTTGTCTACAGGTATCTTGCCTGACTTGAAGCGTCTCAGGATTTTCTGGCCACATCAGTTGAATTGGTACTGGTACCCTTGAAACAGGCAAAGGTAGCTTTACTTTGAACAGTGAGCCTGCAGTAAAAGGAGAGGGCTTGGTCAGCTTAGGAGCTTGCCACAGAAGGATGCTTTGTTGAATGACTTGGGGTCATCAGAAAATAAGCCACTTAGCCAATGTGTTTGTCTTCTCTGAAATAAAGAAATATTTTGCTTTCCCTGCTAAGCCTGAGCTTGGGTGTGTAGATACATTTCCCTCTACCTGCCAGGGGCCTCTTGGATCCTGTTCTTGTGTTACCTCCATGCTGGCCCAAGGATCCACCCATTATGAGACCTGTATTTACATGATCTCTGTTAATGGTGACCAAATTCTACCAGTTTCTTCCTAGTGAAGTTCCAGTATCTTCTTTTTTTTTTTTCCCCCTTCTTCCTTTTCACTAAGAGGACCCTTCCCTGCTATCTTTCCATTATTTTGGTCTTAAGATAACACAAACCAGAATCATGTTCAGCTGTACTTAACTAAATTGGATGCTGCTCTGTATTCTGTTTTGTGTTTAGTCATCAAGTAGCCAGCTTGAAAAAACTTCAGGGTTGCAGTTAGAGAACAGAGAGTGATTGGTTCAAGAGATACAAATGGAAATGAATAATTTTCAGAGTTATTTGTTAGCAGGGTTTTATAAACTGTGCCTGTCCTCTCAGACTCCTGTACTGACTGTATGGACTACTCAAATCTAAGTGCTTGTTTTTCATCGTCTTTTCCTCTCAGCTGGCTTAATACTTGTGAGGAAATAACACTGGGCAGTTATTGATCTATTTTGGTTTTTTTTTTCCCTCCCCTCTTCCTGGCTCCTAGGTCACAGTTTAGGCCCTAGTTCAGCAAAGTACTTAAGAAGAGGCTTATCTTTAAGCACATGTTCAAGTCTCAGCGGAGTAAATGAGAATTAAGCAAATACTTAAGTACTTTACTGAATAGGGATAGAATTAAGCACAGAGTTGAATGTTTTGCTGAATCAGGGCCTTAAAATTAAAAATTAATCTTATTTGTGCTGCAAAGATTGAAAAGCTAGGCACTAGATTCGGATCTTGAATTAATATGAAGCAGGAAGAGGGTAGCACCAACTGTCACAAGAAGGGCGTATGGGTGTAAAGTGGGGTACAGCTGAGGCTCTTCACATTGCATGGGTAGGACACAGCAGAGATGTGCCATCACTTTCTACATCTGTTTGAGACTAAACCACCCGAGCTTGACAATCTCTTGTGCTTCACTCCTGGGGATGGTGAGCTCTGGCATGCCCAAAAAGGTCTCTAACATTCATGGCTGCTGTGCTAAGTCTGAAATTGCAGGAGAGGAGGCTTAATCTTTCTAAGCCTCCATACAGACTCTGTTGGTCTCCTAAAGTGAAGGTAACTCCACTTCACTTTGTGTCCCCCTGCCCCTTCTCTATCTGATAGCAAACTCTTGGAGGAGAGCTATGAGGCTGATTAGGGGACTGCAGCACTGCCTGATAAGGAGAGGCTGAGGGACCTGAGGCTTTGTAGTCTGGAGAAGAGTGAGAGAAGATTTAATAAATGTGTATAAATACCTGAGGGCTGTGGGTCAGGAGAGGGGGGGACAGACTCTGCTCACTTGCTCCATGGGATAGGACAAGGAGTAATGGATGGAAGCTGCAGCACAGGAGATTCCAGCTCAACACAAGAAGCAACTTCTTGACTGGAAGTGTCCCAGAGCACTGGCACAGGCTGCCCAGAGAGGTTATGGAGTCTGAAGCCTTTCAAGGGCTGTCTGGATGTGTTCCTGTGTGCCCTGAGCTAGATTGTCTGGTCCTGCTCTGGCAGGGGGGTTGGATTTGATGATCTCTTTGTGTCCCTTCCAACCCCTGACATCCTGTGTGCCTGTAAGGTGCTGCTGAAATTTCCTTCTGCACGTTTACCTAGCACCTGGCACAGTGCTCTGGCTTGTGGCTTCTAAGTGGTTTCGTAACTGAAGTGCATAATAATAAATCTTGTGCTTCGGACTTGACAGAGTAATTTGTGTGACATGACAGAGTATCACTGCAGCTAAAGTTTCTGTCAAGATTTAGGTTAATACAAAGCAACGGTAGCACTAAGTGATTTTCTGACCAGCATGAGTAACTCAGGAGACCCCTAGGAAAAAAAAAGTTTGGAAGAAAAAGTGGCAACTTTCCACTTTTTTTTAAATGCAGACAGCTGCTGCATTCAGCCTCTGGAGTTACAGATGAATGCAGGAGAATGTTTGCCTGGAACTGGGTTTATGGACGTTTGTGCATCTGCAGGCATCTAGTAGGAGTTTTAAGGGCTTGTTAACTCCTTCTGAGGGGTTTTAGGTATCGGTAATCAACGTTTGAGCTGTGTCAGTGAAGTATTTGACAATCGGGAAGTGTGGGGCTTGTGCTGGCTGGGTGTACACCGCCGTGTGGGGTTGGGGCACTCAGTGTTACCCTTAAGGGATGCTCAGAGAGCAAAGACCTGCCCGAGTGCTGCTCTTAGACTAAACTTCACGTGAGGATACCTTAACAAGTATGCACAGTGAGTGTAATACGATCTGTAGGGGTGCAAGCTAATGGTTAACCTGCACTCCTTAAACAAACGCTATCAGCGTGGGATGGGTTCTTATTCCTGCAGACAGGCATAGTGCAGGTTGGAGAGCACTGCTTTCTTCTCAGGAGCAGAAGACAGCAGGAGGGCTCTCACTGCCTGCTCAAACAGGCATCACGTTACTAGAGCTGCTATTTTCAAGTGAAGACAGGAGGGATGAGGGTAGTGGGGTCTCTGAGTATGTCCTGGAGCTGGTAGGGTGTCTGACCTCAGCTCAGCTGTTACTTTGATTTTTCTTGCTGGCTGTTGTCTGAACAGGTGCTGGATGCAGTACAAAGCTGCTCAGGATAGTTGGCGTAGCTTTGCTTCCACGCTTTGAGAAAGGGGAGAGAAATCTAGGCAAAAAAGATCATGCTTTGCCCAGGAGCTTCCCGTGTGGAGTTACTCTGTACGCTGAATGAAGGGGCAAGATAGTGCTGAAACTCTGAGCTTTCTATACAAGGCAAAAACCTGATAGATCAGGTGAGTCAAAACTCTCCGGGTCCTGCTTACGTGCTCTTGGGGGCTTTGCAAACTTGGTGGCTGTCACTTGTCGTGAGGCATATGGAATGACAATCCTACTTTCTGAACTGTTACCGAGGTAAAAAAAAACGTGCATCCTTCTGTACGGGAGAGACCTTTCCACCGAGCACAGTTCTTGCACTGAGCTTGATGAATTCTCTTGACTTACATGAAGGAGTGGAGTTTGTATCTCTTATCTGAGCAGCTCTTGGACTGTTAGAAAAATGCTAGGTCTGAGTGAGTTGTGATTCTCTCTTTTTTTTCTTTAACTACTGGCAGACACAAATCTTCTTCCTCTATGCATGTGAGGTAAGGAAAGCAGGATTCTTGGTGAGCCTGAGCAAATGATTTTTCCCTACAGATAGAAACCCCAGAACTCAGCACGGGAGGGTTCAAAAGCAGTGTGTATTGGGGTTTTGCTTTTTCACGGCTACAGGCAGAGTAAGTTGGCATTTCAGGTTTTTTTGGACCGTGGCTAGTGGGAGTCACCCCAAGTACTTTGGGAACTGTCTCTCTGCGATTGTTTTCCCAGACGAACTTTTCCTCCCTTTGCTGAATTAAGTTGGCTGCTTCTGCAAACAAACCAAGATTGCTGGCTTCAAAGAAAGCTGCGGGTTTGTAACTGTGTAACATCTACTGCACACAATGGAAGCCTCCGCTTGGGACAGCAGTTAGAATTTGATGCATTTGAGGTATTTTTATTGAGCAGATAAAGCGTTCGGCTCCCTCCTCGCTTAGGTTGTGCTTGCACTGCTCTAAGCACATTCGTTTCGGTGAGGTCTTGTGAGATTTAGAAGGTGAAACCCGTGAGAAGCAGCAAAACGGTGAGAGAATTTAAAGCACAACTATCCCGTTTTTTGCTGTTGTTTATTAACAGCATCCTTGACTTTGCTTGCACAAAAGCTCTGTCAGCCAAGTTAATAGTAAATGTCACTCTGTAGTTAACGTGTCCTGAAAGCCTCTGGAGTACACAATGATTAGTTTAAGAATCTTTTCATTCAACAGAGTAAAATCCATAGCTATAAATCTTGTCTTGTTGGGTCTTTGAAAAACGACAATCAGAGAACAAAACCTTAATTTGTAGCCCGAAGTGAGTTTGTTAAAACACTTTTCTCTTGACAGACTTACTCATGCATGAGTATGGTTTGATGTGGTAACTGAATTGATCTTTAATGGAGAATGAAGGAAAACTAAAAGCATTTTGGAAAGGTCTATGAGATACTGACAGGCCTAAAACACAGATGGGTTTGTTTTGTGAATTCTTCAGTCCTGGGTTTTGTTTTTTTTTTTTTTCCTTAGGCAGAAAAATCACCCTTGGACCATTCCTACGAATTCGCTCTGTTAAATGTAGAAAGTTTCAGGTCAGAAATTAAAATTTCGGGAGTGTATCTGAAATTAGGACTCCAGAATAAGAAGCTGGGTTTGGATCCATGTTTGTTAGGCAAAAATGCTTTAGCCCGTGGCAGGGGGGTTGGAACTAGATGATGCTTGTGGTCCCTTCCAACCCTGACTGATTCTGATTCTATTTTGCTGGGGAGTTCCTCTTCTAAGCACAGCCAAGTTATAAATACTTATCATCTTAATACCTTTTTGGATCAAAGTAATAAATGACTTACCAATACAAGGAGGTCCTTTTTTTGGGGGGAGGGTGAGGGCTGTTGTTTTGTTTCACCACCATTCATTTTATGGATGCTTCATGAGTTCCAGTGCACCTTCCAAATATTGACAGTGCTGGGGCTGAATGGGAAGTTCATACCAAATCTTGAGCCTCCTCCTCCTGCTGTTGGTTCTGCAGACTGTCTGGAGTCCAAAGGTTACGAACTGCTTGTAAACTGTCTCCAGAATAAAAGGCTGTGCGGCAGGACATCAGCGCTGGTATTGTCTTCTCTATTCTTTTCCTAATTTGCAGTTTCTCTCCACCCTGCCCCTGTGGATTCCCAATGGCCTGAGCTGCTCCAGTCTTTAATTCAGTGTAGCCCATGCTAATCTATGTCAACAGAAGCCTGTCCGGAGACTCCCAGACTTCTCAGAGATGTTAATTTGCTTTACAAAACTTTGGGGGGGGAAAAAAAGAGGGAAGAGTAGGTCTAAATTGTCCCCTCTGGAGGCGCAGCCATGAAACCCTTGGATGCAGCAAGCTCTTTTAATGGCACTGCTTTCAGAATGGAACTGTTCTCTTTAGCATTAAGCACCAGGCACAAATGTGAGGTAGCTGATGGAATTTGGGAGCAGTAAAGGGTTCTTTTTTGCAGCATTTTATTCTCAGTTGGGTCTGGCAACATAAAGATTGCAATCTGCATTCAAAATGCTGGGCAAGATAGACCCAGTGACTGCTGAAGGCAACAGAAGTCTTCTTGTGAATCCAAATTATGTAGGAGTTTTTGCTTAGCTCTGCAAGATGTGCATGACCATTATGTCCTTAAATACGTGGCAGTAACACACTGCTCAGCCTACAGGTTTCCCACAGTGGATGTTGGACCCTCATGGTAGGTAACCTGAAGAAGAATCTTTGTGCCTGCAGTAGGTGCTGAAGCTCTCCAGCTTGGCTCACTGGGAGAAGCTACAGCTCAGGAGACTCCTAGGAGCCAGCAGGCTCAGCCACAAGCATCCGAAGGGTCCGATTTGCACATTTTTGCCAAGTGGAGGGTGGGTCATAGTCCAACCCCAGCGCCCCCCCAATAAGCCCAGTTGCCTGCCTGTGCTTTCAGTATCCTTTGAGGACCTCGGGCTTGACCTCTCAGGCAGAAGTGCAAAATGGTAGATATCCTCAGTGTTATAAAAACAAAAATTGCTTCTAAATAAACGGTTCTGCCTAAATCCCTTTTCCAAAGAAACACTTCTGCTAGAGAGGCAGGGAGCAGTCACTTGCAGCTTCCCACAGGCAAACGCTGTCTGCGTTTTATTCCCAGCAGTGATGAATTTACCTCTGTTTAGTTCATCGGGGAAATGCAGTTTCTCTTCATTGCCTAAACATAACGAATAGTGCCTCTGCCTTTGGCTTGTTTTGTCAGACCTGAAATTGAGTCCCTTTCCCCCTTTCCCTTGAATCACTTTTTGGTTTTCCCGCTCACTTTTGTGCCCCTCTCTTTCTTCTTTCCCCCTCAACTTTTCTCAAAACCTTGTTTAGGTATCAGACTTCCTTCACCTGGTAGTGGCACTTTCCTCATGGCTATACTCTTTGAGTACCCTTTCATAGCCAATATTCTGAGTGAAAGCTCATGAATGCTCTCTTAACTCTGGGGGGAGATAATCCCAGCTGGAGTGCGTTCCATACTTTGAAGAAAGCAGCTTGCTGACTTGTGACCTTCAGGTCTGTTCTGTGCAGCATGCAGTTTCCAGCTCCTCGCTATCTCCTGTGCTGTGCAAGCCATCTCTAATCTTGGGGCAGGTGAGAAGCTGTGACTGGGGGGTGGGTGGTCTTATCAAGAGACACCAAACCCATGTGGAAAGGATGGTGATGAAGCCATGTTTGCCCTGTATTGTCTTAATTCTATTAAAAAAAAAAAAAATATATATATATAAAAAATAGAATAGAAGGGATAATCTGCAGAGCTGTGGAAATGCTGTGGTGGCGCAGAGGTGAGCCCTGCCAGGGGGACCTGCCCGTCCCCCCCGGAGCTGTTTGTCCAGTGATGCAAGAGTTTGCTAATTAAACAGTTCACAGTGGTGTTTGGGGCAGAACCTGTGGACATTTAACCAATTGAACAATTTATTGCAGTAATTGAAGGGGTTAGCTGGTGTTTATTAACTAGCCTTCCTGTCCTCTTCGAGTGGCTGGACTAACCCTTGGTCCCTGACTTGTTTTCAAGCGTCCCACCGGTGGTGTTGGCGCTGCAGTTGTCGCTCTTCAGGCTGCTGCCTCAAGGCCACCACTTTACTTATTCCCCCCCTCTTTTGCAAATTCAGCAACATTGTCGTCTTGTGAGGAAAGGCAGAAAGATCTGGGGCTGTTTACACAGGAACAGCTCAACAAGAGGGAAAATGGTTTCACTGTAAGGATGGCCGATAGTCTAATTTCTCACTCAAATCCTCCAGTTAGTTCAAACCAACACAGCACTGGATCAAGGCTGCCCAGGGAGCTTGTGGAGTCTCTTTTTCTGAAGACTTTTTAAGACCCACCTTGGATGCCTGCGTGACCTGCTCTAGGTGATCCTGCTTTGGCAAGGGGGTTGGCCTGGATGATCTTCAGAGGTCCCGTCCAACCCCTATAATTGTCTGATTCTATGGTGGTGTTTTTCCTCGCAGGAGCAAATTAAAGTACTGCCCCTTTAAAGCCCAAAGATTTTTCTCTGAGACAAAAGGATAAATTGGGATAATTAGGAAATTTCATCAAAGTGCTCCTAGCTTGGAAGGGAGTGTTGGGCTCTGTAATCTCAGCAGAGATTATTTTCCTTTTACAACCATGGGCACCTCTGCTGTCTCCATCAGCATTAAAGCAGGTTCAGCCCTAGGATAAATGGGTGCAGTGGGGGAGGACTCCCATTCAAACTACTCAGGTATGTGGGGTTTGGGACACAAATCCATTCAGGGGAACAATGAGTGCTGGTGGTGATTACAGCCTGCTGCTCCCCTCACCCATGGGAGCTTCTAGAACTAGAACTAATTGGCCGTCCTTAAAGTGCAATTAGAGAGGATATTAATCTAGGCCTGACAGGAGTGAAAATGTCTTTGAGTCCATTCAAAAGACTGCCTGATCAGCCCTTGGAGGAGCCTGAAGCTATTCTGTCTATAAACTTGGGAGGCTTTAGTTTGTTGGAACTGAGCAGATCACTTCTATTAATTGCTTTTGAGTCAGAGGGCATTGAACCAACAGGAGTGGATGAGAGGGGGGTTCACTTATTCCTAACATAATACTTCTATCACTTCCATCATCAAGGAGAGGAAATACTTGCTTTTGCCTTCATTTGGGTATGGGATGGAAAGGGAAGGCTTAAAATATATATATATATATTTTTTTTTTTAATTAAAAAAACTAGGTCTGAATTATTTTGCCTTGAGGATCATTCATGTTTCCTTCTCCCCCAATTCCCTTCTCGTGCAGTTGAGTGATCTTAATTTCTAGCACTTGATGCTTTTCTCATGCCCCCACTAGGCACAGGGGCTTTAAAAAGTGGTGCCACCAAGGGTGACATTCTCCCTAGGCAATTGAATATTAATACCTCTGCTACAAGACCAGGCAGAGGGAGCTGGGTCTGTTCAGCCTGACTCCAGAGAAACGTAAGAACAGCCTTCCAGTAACTAAAGGGGGATGCAAGAAGGCAACAAGAAAGCTGGGGAGGGACTTTTTAGGCTGTCAGGTAGTGATAGAACTAGGGTGAATGGAGCAAAGCTAGAAATGGGTAGGTTCAGACTGGATGTTAGGAAGAAGTTCTTCACTGTGAGGGTGGTGAGAGCCTGGAAGGGGTTGCCCAGGGAGGTGGTGGAAGCCTCATCCCTGGAGGTGTTTAAGGCCAGGCTGGATGAGGCTGTGGACAGCCTGATCTAGTGTGAGGTGTCCCTGGGCATGGCAGGGGGGTTGGAACTAGATGATCCTTGTGGTCCCTTCCAACCCTAACTTATAAGACTGCAGAGAGACTTTTTAAGGGCTTGTGGTGAGAGGACAAGGAGCAATAGTTTTGAACTAGAGCAAGAAGATTTAGATTAGACCTTAGGAAGAAGTTATTTACTATGAGGATGGTGAGATACATCTTTTCCTAGAAAAGAGGAGTCTAAAGGAAGTCTCCTAGGCCACTCAACCCAGTCTCCTGATGGGAAAGGCAACTTGGTGAAAAAGAAATCAGTTTACTAAAGGACAAGGCTTACTAAGGCTTTTTAGCCGCACTGCGGTGACAGAAAAGCCTCTCTCAGACTAAACAACTTTTGGCCCGAACTTGCTCGGATCAGTTTTGTTCTTCAGCTGAAAAAGCTCAAGAAATAGCTGCTTGCTGTTTACCCCCATGACATATTTACGGAGCATGACCATATCCTTTCCCAACCTTGGCAAAGCCAGAAAGCAAGAAAAAAAATAATGCTTGTGTTGCATAAAGGAACAAGGTTCAGTGGCCTTCGAGAGCTGTGATGGAGATAGCCCTAGAAACTGTAAGTATGTCCCAGGACTTATATTTGTTTGCCTTTTGAGCTGTAAAGCTTATTAGCTTAGCTGCTGATGTATCTGAGTCCCTCTCCTGATGCAGCAGTGCCCCTCATGACACTGCACTCTCCTGCAGTCAGCAGGCTTGCAGCTGGCTCCATGGGCTTGGCAGCAAGGCGTAGACACGGGGGTCTGCCTGAGAAAGGCTCAGCGTTTTCTAACCTATTGCCACCTAAATTGGTCTTGATTCAACACAGATGACCAGCATAGGAAATGACATCCTCCTTCTGCGACAATAGCAAGGGCTGCCATTTCTTTGGAACCCACTGCCCTCTGGGTTTTCCAGGTGATTTATAGGTTTCGTATTCAGCTCTCGATTGGGGAGGGTAAGGCAGGCTCCTTGATTACCCCAGATAATGCAAAACATGCAAGAGGAAGGGGAGGCTCTAGTGATTGAGATGAAGAGCTGTGATTCAGGATGCGTGGGTTCAGCTCCTGTCCCTGCTGTCTGCTCTCTTTGAGCCCTTGGGGAAGTCATTTGATCTTCCTCTTACGCAAAATCTCCGGCTCCTTCATCTTTACTATTGAGCAGAGAGGTTCTTGTCGCCAGCTGCGCGTTTGTGCTCCCTTCCCACTGCTGCTGCTCACTTGGGCAAGCTGGGCAGCCTGCCTCCGCACATCTGGGGAGGAGAGCTCAGGTGTAAGGGTTTTGGAGTCTGCTGGTAGAATGGAGAAGGCGATCCCACACCCGGCTCTGCTCCCAGCACTCGCTGTTCCATTTCTCCTCCAGTTCTCCTTCCCAACACTTCATTTTCTCCCCCATCCCTTCTGAACCACCCAGAAATGCAGAGGAAGAGAAGGGCAAGCTTTTCCCCTCCCCACTCTGAAGTCAAAACACGTTGTTATTGTCTCCTCTTCACCAGATGTGGGATCAAAATTACTCAAAGTGATGTCAGCTGAGTACAAGTGGCACAGTTTTGCAACTTGCTGACTAAAATTATTGGAATTACTCAGAGCTAAATGATTTGCTATAGCTGGAAACTGGAGAGAGCCTCTGGTGTTTACAGCATTGTTTGTGGTGGAAGGGATAAGTCCTGCTGCTGCACCTATTCACCCCTTTTGTAGACAAAAAGGGTGTACAGTGAAGATGTTCATACTTGCTTCTCCTCAAACGATTTGAATGATTAACGTCCTGCACAGCTCAGTTTGTATTTTTGTTCCCATTCAGAGTTCTCATTTGCAAGTGATTTCGTGGCTGCTTTGTGGGGATCACATTGAGATGTTGCTGTCTTAGCAGTCTAAACTGCAGTTGTGCAGTCAAGCCCGCTGTTGCTCGAGAGGTACCTGAAGAGAAGGAAAATCACCAGTTAAGTGAATGGCCTTAGGAGCACTGGTGTGGTATTTATTGATAAAAAAGCTGCAGCTCTTGGCTGCGTGGCTGGTAAGAAACAAAAGAATGAATAATAGCTACCAGTGTCCCGAGTCTGAAAAGTCAGAGGAAATGGCAGCAAGAAAAAGCAAATGAAGATGGATGAAACCCCAGGAGGGTGAAGGGAGACGTCCTCCATGCTGGCCGGGGCTGGGCGGCTGACTCCTGGGTCACTTCAGCTGTTGCTTTTCGGAGTGGTGTTTTGAAAGGACTCTGTTTGGCAGAAGTGCTTCCTGGCTGCCACCACTTGCAGATGCTGCCTGTGGGTCAGGGTGAGGTCACCGCCAGTTAACTCAACACCTCCAGCGAGGAGAAAGCTCTTGGGGATAAACTGCTCTTACTGTCGCTGTCTAACCTGCTCCAAGAGAACTCACAGATGCTCAGCTTGCCCCTTTGCTTTGTGCCAAAGTACCTTTCCTTGGCATCCTTAGAGCTGCTCGGCACAGCAGGTTCGGCACTGGTTTCTGCAGACTGCTGGTTGGGTGTTCTCCTGACAGGTCCTCCTCATGCTGTGGCCAGGGACAGTGTCTCACTGGCATCTCAGTGAAGCTCACAGGGACCAAGCAGAGTCTGCAGAGGCAGCTACATCCTGTGCATAGGTGGTTGCCAATGTGTGCCCCCAGGGCTTGCTGTTTGTGCTGGGGCATGCCTCTTGGTTCTGTGGGACCTCGAACAAGGCCAACTCCCCATTGTCATGGTCCTCACAGCTCCGAGGCCCAGCTCCAAAGGGAACGAGTAGCTCTTAAACCTCTCTGCCTATGCTCTGGGTGTTTTCAGTGGTGACATCAAGAAGGGACAGCCTGAATGTGAAGGTGGACAGGTTTTACTTGTAGAATGTAAAGTTGGATTGTGTTCAGCAAACTGCATTAGTCCTGTAGCTTTCCAGCGTTGGAGAAGTTGCATTTAAATCATTTTGTGTGGAGAAAAAAAAAAATTGTAAGATGCAAATAAATGGCATGAGCCAAGTAGGAGCCCATTTCCTACCTAGGGACACACAAGAAATGGCAGCATTTGACTTGCTCAGAGATTTTTGCTTCTGAGAGCAGTTAGTGAGCCTACCTCAGAGGTGAGGCTGGGTGCAGATTCTCCCTGGGTTGTAAGAATTTCTCCAGTGTCCATGCAGATTCTGGGCAAAAGCCTGGAAGAGGTAAAATGCTGAGGCCCAGAGGACTGAATTGTGGCAAACCTCCACAGGTTGCAGACTGCTCTGCTCTCATCCGTAAAGGAACATATTTTATGTGCGTGGATACATCAGTAGATGCATGAAAATACCTATGTCTGTTTCCAATAAAAGGATTTCGTGATCTAAACATCTTAAAAATCTCAGGCTTCACGTTTTCTCCGGCAGGCTTGTTCAGGGAAACAAAAGAGGGTGCTTGACAAGATTATGGTGTTGCTTCTATACGTTTCCTTTATTCTTGTGGCTGAAAGGAAATTGCAGTGTGTTGTTAAGTCAAAAGTGTGGTCTGTGGAGCTGAACCAAAACTCCTTTAAATGGGCTGAAATTCCCCTTCTGATAAAAGGGAAAACTGCACAGCAGAGCGACAGGATATCTTTAATTTAAATAGTGGGGTTTAGGTATATTAATTTGAAGTTCAAAGCATCTTTCAAATGGTATGATGCCCACATTTTTAATTTTACCTAATACTGAGCATCTGGTGTGGACTGGTTTGTGGTACTGAGAGCAAAAGGAAATACATTATTCATAGATGAAAGGAGCGAGGGGGAATCACTGTCCTGACTAAAAATAGCCTTTTTTTTTCCACCAGTTAATATCAGCTGGAGGTTTGATTAAATAGTAATTGTCTAGAAAAAGACAATAATTGAGTGTGACTGTTTCCTTTCAGGGGCCAAGCCCAGGTGGTGAAAGTTAAGTATTGTCCTTCAGATAAGGTCCTGAAAGCAGTTTTCCTGGATGTCCACTGAACCCTTCTGCAAAATGTCCTTTCTGGGTGCTGAGCTGCAGACAGACACAATCCAGGCCTTTTCTCAGGGCAGCAGCAGCTTTCAGGGATGCAGTGCTGGAGGATTTTATGGCTGCACTGCAGATACGAGCTGGCTCACCTCTTTGGCTGGAACTCTAACCCAGAGGCGCAGAGATCACAAGAGACAAATGTCTTGAATTAAGAAATGGGGTTGACATCTATAAAAGTCAGAGCACATCCAGTAGACAACATGTGTAATAAGACTATAACATCCTATCTAATAGGGAGGTTGGGAAGCTGCCTCAACAAAGAGCAGCTTCCATTTAGATCAGTACATTCAAAACAAAAATGCCCCAGGTGAATGTTTTTGGGGTGTTTCTTCCTCCCTTAATTTATTGCTCTGAGTAGCTGTGGGTTTGGTTTTTTTTTTTTTCCTTAAAATCAGCCTGGTGGGCTTACTTTTTCTTTTCAGTACAAGGTTAATGATGGTGCTGGTAACAACTTCTCCAGGCTTTATTAGTCTGCAGTGAAGAAAACCATAGTCTGCTGGGGTTAGCAACATCTTCCTCTAGATTTCTTTAAGGTTATTCTCTCTGAGGGACCCTTTTACTCTTTGTAACGTTAACACTCTCTGCTTGTCTTGGACTTTGCATATTATGAATGTTTAAGCATTATTTAATTAACTTTTGCAAGTATCCAGTGAGCCAAACAGCCATGAGGTAGTTGCCAGGCAGGAAATGTTTTTTCATCCTATCAGATTTTTCAGATTGCTACTTACTCTGAGTACAAGGGAATCAGAACTTCAGGGAGTTTTGTTTGGAGGAAAAGCAGAGGAAGAGAGAGCTGCAAACTAGCTGAAAGATAGGGAGTGCTCCCTGGGGAAGGGAAAAGCTCTCATTTCAGCTCTTTAGTCCTGCTTGGTGAAGATTTGGAACTTCAGCCTCCACATGCTGAATTAGGACCCTTAATGGCTGGGCCAGAGTCCTGCCACCTTTGCTGCCTTGCCTGGGGAGAAGCCCTCAGAGAAGTGAGCACCATAGCATGCCAAGGAGAGCAGCTCCCAGAAACTTTGCTACCCATAGCTCAGACTCTCTTTTCTATTGCACTCCAGGTAAGCGATCTCACTGCAAAGAGAGGCTGAGCTCTCATCCAGCCAAAAACGTGACTCACTTTGAAAAGCAGCACACATGTTTTAGGGGGAAGTCTGGTGTTTGGCCATTCACCATTTTCCAGGGGAAGCTGACCCCTTGGGTGAGTGTAAGAGTAAGTTGCTTTAAAGCCACAGCAGATGCCGATGCCATGTTCAGTTTGAGAATTCGGATGTCTTGATTCTGTGGTTTAAACCACTAGACCACACTCTTTCTGAAATAGGTAGGAATATTTGCATCTTTACATCAGGAAACTGAGGGTGCAGGGCATGCCAGAAGCCATGTTAGAAGTGGCAGCTAAGAACTGAACCCAGCACCTGTGAGTCAGCTCCAGCATGTGGCAAGGGCAGGACAGAAAGGAACAAAGAGATAAAAACTCCATTTCTTAAAGTGAAGATTCTTTCTGCTTCAGTTAGTGTTTCCCATTATATCCAGAGCAAGGATAAAGTCAGAGGCATTGTTGCATCCCTATCATCTAATTTTCCTTTTCTGTAACAGTTGGGGTTTGTGATAAATGCCATGTTGGGAAGCTGCTGGCCTTGTGGTGACGGCAGACTGGTAGGCTAAGGCAGGAGACTGCCCATGGAGGGCATAATCCTGGTCTGCAGTGCGGGGAAAGAGATTTTTTTCACCTCTGGGAAGCAACCTGTAGTTCAGAGCAACTGCAGCCCAAGTCTCCATGTGAAGGTACAGCCCAGTGTGCTGCAAATTATCTTGAACTTTAAAGAGGGAGAATGGCCTTTAGCTGAAGAGAAGGGTGATGAGTTTGCTTCTGACAGCTCTAAATACATGGGAAATATGCGCAAAATGTTCACTGTGTGTTCAGGGAAGTAGATGCTTCCCTGTCCCTCCTTCATGGCAAATGGAATGGAAACCCAATGTCATTCATCCCTATTCATCAATGTGTTTTTATAGGGGAAAAAAAAAATGGGGTCAGTAAGGCCTCTGAAAAGAGGCTAAAAGGAAGGAAGATTGAGAGTTCATCGCTTCCATATTTTGAGCCTGAGACTTCCAAAATCAAAGGCCTAGTAATCCTAATGGATTGACTTCCAAAATTCCTTGGATTTGTATTGCTGGACTTGTCTCTCTCCAGGGCTTAGCTGGATCCCTGCAGATAGATTTTCAGGTTTATATGCTGTAATTCCACTTAGTCCAGCTGTAAACTTGTGGTGGCTGAATTAATACGTTATAGGGGAGGGAAAAAAAAAATATAAGGGAGAGGGGCGGGGGGGGGTGGAAAAAGAAAAGAATTTACCTACAACCCCTCTAGCTTCTGTATCAAATCCTGCGGGGTGGAGGGGGAAAAGTAGGCATTTCAATTAGTTGGTTGTGTGGCCTGATTGAAGAACAGCCCCTTGGCTAACAAAGCTTTGTCTGTAGTATCAGCTTGCTCCTCATCCACCCGGACAAATAGAGTGGTTGGTCATTAACGGGCTAGCCATCGGGTAGGGGTTTTGTTCTTAAATGGGGGCTTTGTCTTATCCCTGCTGTTTAAGCCCTCTCCAAGCACTCCTCACCTGTCATATCTGTCATACATTTAATTCATCACGCTCTCTGGTCAAAAGCTACACTGATAGTATCAAGAGAAGAGGAGGGGGCTTCTTATAACTTTAGCGATCAAAGGAGATTACCAGGCAAATAAGATTTTAATGAAGACGGCAGGTTGGGAAAGGAGAATTTACGGCGCTGCAAATCGCTAGCGCAGAAAGGTTCGTTTGCTCCGTGTCACGTTGAAGGGAGGAATCCCAAACTGCTGCAGAAAGCAGGTTGGAATACGTGTGGTGGTTTGTGGGTTTAATTAAAGGCACAGAGGGAGGAGATGCAGGGCGGGGGGTGGGGGGGAGCCGGGGAGAGTTCTTTTATTTCACTTATAAAGGTCGTAATTTTAATCTGTCAATATGATAAGCTTGGCAGACTGTGTTTAAACACAGGTTCGTTGCGGTGATGACAAATCCATCAAGCAGTTTGCCACTGAAACGGCGCTGTCAGACCAGCGCTCTGTGTGATTTGACTCAGGTTTCAAAATAGCAGACACAAAGCTGAGATGGGCTTGGCCTCACTGTAAACACTTAAGAGGCAAAGCAAGCAGGCAGTGCCCAGGCTGTCCCCAGTCACAGACAATCCCATATTCCTGGGACTGGCAGAATGCACCTTTTGTGCTGGTGGCTATTTTTCAGGAGGGCTGGGGGGATCAGGGGGCACTGAAAATCTTCTCTTAGTCATGGAATGTAAGCCTGCAGCATCCACGATTTAATTCACTATTATTTTGTATTTAATCCGCAGTCTTTCCACAGAAGAATTCTCCCTCTTGGCACTCTCAGTCCAGAACACTTAACTCTCTTTTCTGGTACAGTGGAAACAACCAGTGGGGAATTTTCTGATGCAGTTCCTACTGCTGCTGGCTTGCAGCGGTCAGGGGCTGCATTTGGAGACTGAATCAGCAGCAAAGATGTTCTGCTGGGAACATAAAGCAGCACTTCAGCCACTGACTGGCATCTCTGCAGTGTACGGAGCCAAACCTGCTTTGTCAGCAGCAGAACCAGGCAGCTTTGCTTCTGCAGTTTTCACTTGTGATGAAAAGAAAACCTCTGCTATTGCTGGAGCCTTCAATAAGTTGTATCAGTAGTGTGGATGTCAACATTTTAAAAGGCAAGGGCAAGTGGCTGCCTAAATTTCTTAAACTGAACTGAAAACGTGGGGTCCAGGAAAGAGATCACGAAAACATGTCTGAGCTTGTCAGCCTTTACAGGTTTGGGTGGAAAACTCCAGTTCTCACTTTCCACTGAGTAATACTGAGAGCTTATTGTGTGTGTGGTTTTCAACCTGGCTCTGAAGTACAAATGATTTATTTAAGATGTGATAAACTATGGGCCTGCCCTTCAGCCCTAAGGAGGTCCTACAGCTGGGGTGGTTTACATTCAGCCAGGAGAAGGGCTTCAGCATCCTTCTGACACTGGGGCTAATGTCTTGTATTTTCAGTTGTACTTTAGCCAGCATCCATCCCTTTAATCGCTCTTCTGTAGCCTCCAGGAGCTTCTGATGCACAAGGCACAATGAACCAGTTTACAAAAGAGAGATGAAGAATCACATGTTGGCATCTGGTGACATGAGTTCAGCTGAACCAGCAACAGACCTAGATTTATTTGCAAGCAAAGGTGGGATAAAGATGCAACCAGCACCAGTTCAGAAACTCTGCTGGAACCTTGCTTTGAGTGAGGGTGGCAACAAAGAGCTTCTAACCTGATTTGCTTGAATCAATAATGCTAAAATCCCTGTGTGAAGAGGGCCTGTGTCTAGCTGATGCTGCGACAGGACGCTATGACAGAGGCAGCTGCAGCAGAGCTCTCCTGCTGCTAGCACCAGTTCAGTGGACGGGTGAGAGTGGCACTGGGAGTTGTTCTGCAAAGCTCTGCCCTGTAAATAGGGTTGGCATGTGTGCTAGAAACAAACATTTGCATTCACTGTTGGTTTAAGGGCCTCCATGCTTTTAATCAGCTAGAAACTCCTCTGCTTTGGTTGGTTGGGTGGGTTGTTTTTTTTTCCCCAGGTTTTGTTTGTTTGGTGGTGTGGGGAGTTGTTAGGATTTTTCTCTTTTGCTTTCTCCCCCCTCTTCTGTAAATTAACTGACTTAAAAACATTGTCTTCCCCTTCACACTTTGAAAACTCTGGGAAACTGCACGGGTTACTTTGAGGTATGGAGCAGCCATCTCAACTAATGTGCTCCGGTTATAGATCTTCAGAGGTATTTGCAGGACCAAAGTACTTATGTAAAGAAGTGTTTTGTAAAATACCATAAGTCCCCGTGACAGCATATAAAAGTCAAAATGACAGAGCAGCTCATGGCTTACTGCTGCAAATCTAACCTTTCCAATCAGCTCCTAAAATACTTTGTGGTTGGAGTTTCACTTAAGGAATTTAACTTCTAAGCCACTTTCTCCCAAGTTTCAAGCTGTCCGGGGAAAACTTAAACTCATTTTTCTTTTATGGAAAAAAAAAAATTATACAGCTTGGGGTTTGGTTGTTTTGATTTTTTTTTTTTCCCCCTTTGTTTCTGCATTTAAGTGAATGCTTTTGGAACTTCTCACCCCATACCTGACTGGAATGTAAAACAAAAAA
>VWZI01017528.1:2540087-2557029 GCA_013396835.1 Psilopogon haemacephalus | reverse complement strand
AAAAAAAAAAAAAAAAAAAAAAAAAAGAAAATTGCCTTTAGAAACTGGACATGAGTTTTCCTGGATGGAACAAAAGCCACTGTGCCAGCACTTGGGAACTCAACACATCAGCTGCTCTTGCTTTATTCTCTGCATCAAAGCTCCGGTTGGTGGGGGGGTGGGAGCAGAAAAAACGGAGAGTGAGAGAGGGAAAGAGTCAAGTCAAGCTCTTCAGAGCCTCTAATGACGCGTGCCAAACACGTGGAAGGTAAATCCCCTAATTCAGTCTATTCTTTCAGCATTCCCTGGCAGGCAGCCAAGCTAAATATTTCTGTCGGATCAAAAATGCACCCTTGTATGCAGCACTTTCCTAACAGGATGGCTCTCCTCCGGCTTTAGTGGAGGGGGCTGCTCTGGGGGAAAGCCAACATGTGTGTTCTCTTATCTATTTATTTATTTTATTAAAGAAAAAAAAAAAGAGGAGGGGGAAGCTTTATGGGCTGTGATTGGATTAACTTAGTGAACCCTGGAGGAAGAGGAAAAACAAACTGGGAAGCTGGTTTAGCACCCCCACCTTTTTGTCATCTTCTTTTGGGATTTCCTGGCTGGCTGCCACCTTGAGCCTGTTGAATGTTCTTTAGATCAATCAATTAAAAAGGCTTTAATATTTGGGTGATTGGAACGCAACATATGGGCTGCTGGTGCGGATGTCATGTGGTGCGTGGAGTTAATTGAAATGATTAATAGAGGTGTTAGTTTCTTCAAGACTAATTGAAGAAAGACTATAATTGGAAGCATGGGCTAACCATTGTTGTTTGGGGGGGGGAGTGTTTAAAGCGTATTGTGACCCCCTAAACACTTTTACATGCTTAAAGCATGCATGTGGCTTCTGTTTGGTTTTCTTCGACACAGGGATTTGCAAAATCACATTTACTGTACAGCCAAGAGTCAAATCTATTTTTTATCTAAATTAACCTGGAAAAACAAGAGATCTTCCCACGTGTCTTGTCTGTTTGAGTAACAAGCATACAGGCTGGATTTCTGCTACCTGTTTGTCTTTAGAGCCTTGCTAGACTTAAACAGGTCTGATCTCCAAAGGTTTGTTAGGACAGTCTTCTCTCTGGGAGTTGTGGTAGTGTACACTCTCCTGGTGTCCTGGCACACTGCAGACATGCCAAGTGTTTGAGGAAGTGGCATCTCCATTATGCTGCTCCACACCTTGTCAGCTTCTTTCAGTTATCTGTACGTGGGACTGGCAAAAGATTGGCTTTGACAGCCAATGTGAAATGAGAGAAATAAGGAAGATTTAACCGAGATCAAATCCTTTGGCCTCTCCACCTTCTTTGAGGATGCACATTTCTTTCCGTAACATTAGCACTCTGTGAATATGTAGCAAAATGGTGAAGCTCTTGTGAAATACAAACCGAAAGCCGTGAACTGGCTGCAGAGGACATCTGGCAGCAAGGAGCGGGTACAAAGGATGTGTCTCTGAAAGTTGTCCTGCTGAACAGAGCAGCTTTCAGGTTAGCAATGGGGAAATTGAGAGAGCGTGGCAATCTCTTCTGCAGTCAGTGAGCCCAGGCTGGCTGCCTAAGCACCATGTCCTGCTTGCCACTGGGCTGTGGTTACAGGTGCCATAGCAAACTTTTCAGCTGGGGGTTTCTGAAGACTGAGTGTCATGGCTTAAATAACTTGTGGATCTGCTTGAGGACAAGCATTTACCTTTGGGAGAAGAAAATTTGGCCAGGTAGTAACAGAGCATTGATCCATAAGGTGCATCAGTTTGGATTTGGGACAGGTAAGCCACACTTGGAAGCACAGTGTTTGCACAGCAGCCTTCTTGCCTGCCTTTGGCCACAGAGGAAAAGCTGATGCATAACTTCAGTGTTCTGGAAGAGAACTGTCTTTCTGGAAAAAGGTATATAAACTCTTCTTTCCTCTCTTCTATTGCACATGGGGTGCGGCTTCTGTGTTTGTGTCTTTTCCAGTAGTCAGAATGCTTATTCTGCAGCCCAGAATAAACAAGCCCAGAACGGAGAAGTGATAAGTTTGTTGTTGGCTGAGAAGAAAAGAGTATAGGATGGTTTTAATATTTGAGAGTCTTCCCACACAGATTTCCAGTGATGCTTTGAAGGCAACTGTGTGTCTGCAGAGTCTTTGAGCCTCCCCGGAAGATGTGGCCTGTCTTGTGTACAGATCTGAGCAAAGCGTTTGTAGAAAGGAAGTGGCTGTCCTGTACTGGGGGCTGAGAGGAAGGGAAGGCATCAGGGCTGATTGCAAGCTTCCCTCGCTCCCTGCTGCCTGATTTGCATGCACACAGACCTAATGGTGTTAGATGAGGAGGGATGTGGCAGCACAGACTGGTAGAATATCCCAAATTTTAAAAATTAAATTACTGTTATTTGGTAATGAGACCATTCAGTCAGGGTTCTGGTTTTACTGCAGCAAAGGACTACAATTAGTCACTTATCTATTGTTAGTTCTTAATAGTGATGAAATCACTATTAGCATCAGCGTTTTTGTCTCCATTGCCCTTTAGGATTTGGTATATGAAAAGGAGCACTTTAGGTGAACTGGAGGGGCATCCTCTCTGACTTTTTGCTGTGTAATCGATACAGCTCTGCCATATTGGCCCAGGCCACTGAAAGGCCAAGGAAGAAGCAGGGTTTAAATCTCTGCAGGTGCTGTTGTGGGTGATAGCAAAATTTCCCCTCTCATACAGTACCACCCCTGTAAGATTAATCTCAGGAAACTAATCTCTAGTGTAAGCAGGGCTGGTAGCATTACTTCTTGCTAAGACAGGTCACTTTATTTTCAGAGGTTGCACTTTCAGGTGCTCATAACTTCTACAACATTCTCAGTTGTTTCTTAGTTCACTTTCCTCAAGCACCATTTCACCCCAAAATCCAGTCTGCCATTTCCAGGAACTTCCAGGAACCAAGTTGTGTTGGTAACATTAAAAGTCTGATGGCTTTGCTTCTGAAAAGTAATTTCTAGCTCCTGATTTTTGGAGCAGGAGTTTGAGAGAGAGGTTCAGTGGCTGAGAGAAGGACAGCACACGTGGCAGGGAAGGGTGATGGTTGTTTGATGGTCGTTGATCAAATACCGTCCTCTGCCAGGAGCACTTCCCAGATTCCCTGGATCTGCACACGTGCTTCACTTACATCAGGAGCCTTGGCAGAGCAAGAGCAGGATGCTCCATCCCTGACTCCCATGCCCAGGAGTATTGCTTTTGAGCTAGAAGTCAACCTAGACAACTGGCAGAGCAACATCTTAGGAACCATAGGAGGGCATCACAGCTGCCTTCAGTCAGTGAATGCTGTGGGTCTGGAGCCTAGACCAGAAGAACCTGTGTTCAGCACATGCTTACTGCAAACCATCCTGAGGCCAGAGAGTCATCAGAAGGAGATGGTTTTAAAACCTTGTGGACAAGAGCTGAACCTGGGAGGGATTATGAAGGAGGAGAGACTGCCTGGAGATCAGCAGTGTCAAGGAGAAGGGAAACTGAGAGTAAGGCTGGTACAAGACTGAGGGATTTATCTTTATGGGTTATGGTATACAAAGGGGAGCAAGCTCAGTGTTAAAAGCAGGTGGGATGTAAGCCAGCTCTCATCCAAAAGCTGCCTGACTGCATTAGCATGGTGCTAAGCCCAAGCTAATATATCCGGCTTCTCACCAGGGCTTAATAGCTCGGGCTCAGTGCCACACTAACATAGTCACAAGACTTGCAGTTGGCTTGACACCATGGCCACTCTGCGTGTGAACTCAGCTCACCACTGCAGGCCTGCAGAAGAGCACCAGGAGATGCCTGCAGATTTGCCTACGCTGTGCTGCTGTTCAGGCTGGAGAGCCTTGTCCTGCTAGACAGCAGGAAGGGGCATGTGGGGATGGAGTGTGTGCCATGTTTGTTTAGATAGAAGTGCAGTGCAGATGAGGAACCAGGAGGGACTGAAACTGGCTTGATGAGAAGACTTGGCACACAGGACGTGGGTGTGGAAATGGGAGTGACTGGAAAAGGAAACTACACGAGGGGTCAGCAAGAACAAAGTGAGGACGTGCCAGGCAAGGAAACCAATCAGAAGTGTGGGAGATGAGTTCTGGAAGATGGGTGAGACAGGAAGAGTGGAGGGAAGGACCAAACTCCACATCAAACATGGCATGAGACTCGGATGCCTGGAGGCAGTGATTCCTCTGCTTCCAGCTAGTTGCTGGGGGAAGCCCATGAGCAGAAGTGTCCTATCCCTTTCAGTGCTTGTGCTGACCTTGCCCTAAATGGTTGTATGGTCGCTATGAGGCAGCTGTGCTAGTAGAGGTCTGCCTGTGGCAGGTCAGAATGTCCCAGCTCTATGTGGGCATCAGTGTGGTGCCAGGTCATGGGATCTCTGCTTCTTCTATTTGCAGCTTCAAAAATCAGCACAAAAGCTGTTGAAGAACTTTGCTGAAGTTGCAAACTCAGTTCTCCAGAGTTTAGATTGTTTGCCTTAACCCCAATTTGGTCCTCGCACATTATGATAGTGTCTTTAATTACTCATTTAATTACTGGGTTTTTTTGACTAGTTACTTGCCTCATTCAGGCATCAGACAAGCTTGCTAGGGGAGATAAACTGGGGTGGTGTAATGGAATGTTATCTCACAGACACCTCTTACCTTCACCTCGTTTGCTGCAGCATAAGGAAGTCAAATGGCTGTGGCAGGAAGAAGTGTTGAAGTTCTCCAGGCAGATGAGCTGTGCTCTGAGGAACCAGGTACTCTCTCTGCTTGTGCTTCTGACGAAGATCCAGGTCACGTCACCTCAGCAAAGCCTTTTGCAGGTGGTCATCCGTTTTGACATCTTCCTGGGTGCCTGATGTGGAGCCTTGCAAAGTACAAAGCCATCACAGATGCCAGGAAGAGGAATGCTTTGAACGCAGACAGTACATGTGCTGTGCCAAGTGCATCAGCTGCTCTGCATCCCAATATTCATGGATGGTTTTGATGTTGTCGTTGTGCCTCCACACTGCCCCTGCAGAGCGAGAACGGCAATGATACCTTCATCAGCATATGGGAGAGGCATTGTGAACATCAGATTAGTCATTACTTGATATTTGGGAGGCATTGGAGTGCTCCTGTTGTGAGGAGCAACGCAACAAAACACGAGACAAAAAGCGTTTTGGCTTCCATTTGAACAGTGCCTGGTGAAAATAAGGCACTGGGCCTTTCAAGGAGATAAAAAGTGAAGAAAAATCTGGGGGGAAAATACTTTTTTGGTGATCACTCATCTTTCTAAACGCTGAAAGAGGAAGAAATCTGGTGTGGAATTTAAAAAAAAAAAAAAAAGACAGTGCATCATATACAGGGCAGGCAGCATGGAGTTTCTGTAGGCATTCCTAAATCTGGCTGCTCCTGCTATTGAAGGAGTGTCTGATTTTGCACTGGAATGGTCTCTGTGCACCAGATTGGTCTCTGTTTGCTGTGACTTTGCACCAGAATTGTCTCCTTTCATTGTAATTTTGCACCAGAATCGTCCTCTTTTAGTGTAGTTTTGCAGGGTTTCATGTAAGGCCACCTTCTTGCAAATCTGATGCTTTGCTGTAGGTTTTCACAGAACTTTGACTCAGCTTCAGGGAAGGATGAGTGAAGAAGCAGAAGAGTGAAGTTCTGGAAGCTGAAACCCTCCTTTCCCTGCGTTTGAGCAATCGGCGCTCTTATGAAACCTTCTGAAATCTCATTCGCTGATGTCTTTCTGACCCCCCAAATTATTCTTGTGCAAATGTTGACACCCAGCAGAGATGAAATCATTGACTCAGGAAAACATACCCAGCTTGTCAGAAACTGCAGGATTCCAACAATACACTTGCAACACCAGCTATTAATTTTTTTTTTTCCCCTTCCTTTTCTCTCTCTCTCTCTCTCTCTCTCTCTCTCTCTCTTTGATTTGTGGCAAGTTGGCAGATGGTGCTGTGAATCAGGTTGTACAGAATGGGTTTTTTCCTTCAGTTCATAGGAACCCAAATCCATGTCACATACCACAGTGTGTGTGGGTGCTCACGTGTGTTTTTCTTCTGCTCATGAATTTTCTGTGTGCTGATGATTTGGATATATATATTAATTTTATGTTGACAGTTTTAATTACGCACTGCCAGAATAAGATATGTTTGCCAAGTGAATTCAAGCTATGTGTAAATCTTCTGAGTGTATTGGAGTCATTGGAAGGAAAGAATATCAGAGTTTCCCCACTGGCCACCCAAAATCATTTAGTCCTCAGTTGAGGTTTTTTTTGTTTGTTTTTTTTTTTTTTGTTTGTTTGTTTTTTTTTCATTATTCTGACACTAAATTTCTTTGATTTGATTGCTGAAGGAAAATGATCTTGGGAGTGATCTGGACAAACCATCAGGGAAAAAAAATCTGGAGGCTTTGGTCTCCCATATCATGGCATTAGGCACCAGGCAGGGCAAAAGGAACAGTTCCAAGGCATTTATCTGTGAATTGTCTCTAAGCCAGAAGCATGATTTAAACTTGGTTTTCAGAGTTCTAGATGGAGTCTGCCATCCATAGGAGGAGGGATCCGCCCTCTATTAGCAAAAAAAATTAGTCTTGTTGGTCCAAAAGTGACAATTTTGAGTTCTGCTCTTCCGAGATGAGGTTTGGGGGTTGCGTTTGAAATCAAAGGCGTGGTTGAGCGTTGATTATCCCCATGCTAAAATCAGTGAAAAACAGCTGCGAAATGGCTCTTGTGCAATCTTGTAATTTACCTTTATTTTAAACTGGCTTACACATCTTAATACATTATGACAATCGGAGTTATCAGGCCACCAGGCGGAGAGGAGTTTGTTTTGTTAATTGCTCTTGTTAAGCCTAATTACAGAACGGGGTGGAGTGGATGCGAGGGGAGGGAGGAATCTGCTAGCAAGAGGAAATTCTAAAATCCCCGGCGCGGTAGCAGGCAGTGCGTGTCGGGGAGCCGGAGCGCGGGTGCGATGTGCCCTGGCGGAGTCTGCGAGCATGCGTCTGAGTGAGAGCCGGGGGCAGAGCTTCCATGTGGAGTAACAGCCTGAGATGCTTCAGCTGGAGGTGGGGAACCTGTGCTGTGTGGACATATGAAGGTACAGCTGAACAAAGAACTCTGCTGTCCTCTGCTTTAAGAATTGCCTCTTTTAACATTTTTTTTCCTTTTTTTTTTTTTTTCTTTTCTTTTGGGGACGGGGGGATGCTGCAGCTGCAGTTAATTTTAAAGTTTGACAGCAGATTGTTAGAATGGTTCGCTGATGTGACGTGCCGCTCTCTGATATTATGGGTTGCCAGCCACAGAAGGTGTGCGTTACGTAGCTGCGGGTTGGTATCCAAACTCCCTTTGAACCGCTTTCCTCCTTCCTGGTGATTGCAGCAGAGATGTGCTGCCCACAAACTGTGTTATTTCTTCAGCCTTCCCAGCAGAAGGCACACATCCGGAGAGCCCTTCAGCCCGGCGTTAGTCCAGGTTGTTTGTGTGCCCCACATTACGCTGCTGGCGACTGACTTGCTGTGCCTGACCTGCATTGTCAGCCCCCTCTGTTGCCTCGGGAGCCTCCGGGACAGAAGTTTCTGATAAGGCAGTTTTGAGCAAGCCGGACGCAAAGCAGCAAATGATTATATAACAAATCTGTGCTCTTCTCTGGGGTATGTTACCTGACTTGTTTGCCGCCGAGGTGGTTTTATTGTTTTGGCTACTGGGCGGGAGGGAGGAGACTAAAACAGCAGAGGAGTCACGCTTTTGTTTTGCTTAATTACAACGTAGGCTTTTAATAAAACCTTTTAGTGCCGTGAATGAAATGGCATCGCAATCCTGCACGAGAAGAAAAATGCTACTGCTGGTGGAGCTGACAGCTGAGTGCTGAGATGGCCAGCGTGGCTCAGAGGCTCAGAAGCCTTTTCATGCTGGCTGGAGATACCGCTGGGTAAATGTGTTTACTTTTGCCGTAGTATTTATACTAGTTAATGTGTCGCACTAGATAAATCTACTTCCTGAGTCCATCTTTCAGCTTGCTCTCTTCCCTCGCAATTGACAAATGGTTTGAGTTTGACACCGTTTTATCAGTTGAGCCCCTGCTGGGTGGTGCATGCCTGCTTGTTTCTGCTTTATCGTGAAAAGTGAATTATCTGCAATATTTTCTTACCGTCTAACTAGCAGTTGGCAGGCTTTCCTATATGAACCGATTTAGGTTTCAGCAAGGGGAAGCTGTTGTCTCTCTCTCTCTCTGCAAAGCCCCGTTGTTGCTCTCCAGGAAAACAAAAGATCCCAGAGCTTTCTGCACCGCAATCTGCTGCTGTCCCACTTTCAAGGAGGTGTTTTGTTTGTTGCGGCAGCTTCCTATCTTAAAATGATGAATTGAGTGGACGTGTGCTCTCTTCTAAACCTCTGTCTCCAGGGCTTTCTGTGTTCACTTAGGGTGAAATACACGATTTGGTGGTAGGCTCTGCTGTGATTTAAACTCGTTTTAAAGATTACAAAGCAAAAGGGAAAGCATCAACATCTTCAGCGGCTGGTGGTTTGATGAGGAATAGCTGTCAGGAGAAGAACTCTACTGGCTTACCTCTAGTGGCTTGCAAATGCATTAGGGATTCATTAATATTAATAGTAGAATGGACACTTCCTGCATTCGTTTTGACATCTTCCATAGTCTCTTNGTTTTTTTTTTTTTTTTTTTTTAAATTTTGGTTGGTGTTTTTTGGTGTTTGTTTTGCTTTAAAGAGCAACCTGGGGTACAGGTTTAACACTTATTCAAGTTAATACAAGGTTGATAAGCTAAAGTTAAACAGAGGGAGACCCCTGAGTGTGTGGGGTCTGTCTCTAGGAGTCCTGGAATTTGGTGCTGTGCCTTAGAGAGAGATTGTGGTAAATTTAAGGGTGAGGCTCTCAAAGCAGTTTGCAAAATGAGTCCTCTAGGTGCAGTTGTAACCAGAAGAGGATGTTGTCAGAAGAAATTGTTCTGGGAAGGCCACTATCAAAGTGGCATGTAAGGCTTAATAACTGTGTAGATTTCTGAGGTGGACACAGTAGAGGCTTGTTCACGTGCTCAGGAGTGAAAAAAGCAAATCCAGACCATCCTTTAGTCCCTGAATGTTTTGTGATGATGGCTGAGCAGTTCAGTTTGAAGAATACACAGATCCAAGGTAATTTTCACTTGTTTTCCATCTCGTAAGTCATGTGATGCACATTCACGTGCTTCTGCTCTGTCACCAGCAGACTTCCAAACTTTAAGAAAAAGCAAATTTGAGAAACCCACCAAATATCTTTGAGACATAAAATAAACCCAAGAATACCGTCAGCACCAGAAGGGAACAAGTCATTGCGATGATCGTTATTCAGTGCCCTGTGCAGCACATCAAATTTCACCCACAGAGCCCTCTAACTAGGAGAACTCCTGGTAGTAAAGGGAGGCAGGGGCATGTTTTTTGCAGAAAACATGGCTAAGGGTCCCAGCCTATGAAATGGTAAAGGAAAAAAAGATGAGCTCCCAGCGAGCACCTAGTGTGGCACCACCAAGTGATGTAGCAGCTACAAGTGCACACAAGTTTGGCAGCTCTTACTGATAGGGCAATTTGAATTGTCAGTGTGCGTCTGCTCTACTTGTTGAGCCTAATGAAAAGTACAGTTTAATCACTGGTGTGCCAAATTGACCATGATTAGCTGTTATTGCAGATTAGTGCATTGTCTGGGGCTTCAGAATTATTGATCCGGGTGCTGTGCTCTGGTGTTTTCTGTGCCCTCTATCGTAACCTCTTCTTAATGCTTAGGGGAGGGAAGCAGGAAAGGAGAGTAGGAGGGAAGAAGTCCAGATGGGAAGAAAACAGGTCCTGAAAAGACCACATAGGAACTAGGTCAGGTACTCTGAAGATTAAAGAAGCATGCTTCATCCCTGGACGCAGGAGGCAGGGACAAGTAGCATACAATTACGAGGAATTAGAACGGCAACAAGTAGTGCAGATTTATCAGCTTTAATTGTCTATTGTCAGGACAGAGCCCTTCTTGTAGATCAGGCACTGCCAATGCTTTAATACCTCTAATGGACTCTCTATTGTGGGATTATCTGTCCTAAGGACAATGTCTTTCTTAAAACTAGTTGTTTTGTGAGAGGGAGTGAAAGAAAAGAAGGAAAGGGGGTGAAAAAAGAGGGGGGAAAAAAGTAGCTGCAGCCCTCTTTTTTTTTTTTTTTCCCTCCTCTCTGGTTTCTCCCATTCTGCAGGAAGTAGCTGAGAGCCCAGTGTTGCTCTTCTGTCAGCAGCGCTATTCCTTCAGGGGAACTGATAGATACCTATTGAACATTAACCCCCTTTGCTCCACCTTCCCCAACGAGCTCCTCCAGAAACAATAGCTGGTTGATAAAGAGCAGATAAGCAAGGACAGCCGGCTTAGGAATCTCTCTGCTATCTTTATTTTAAAAGCTTTCCCGGGTTTTGCAAAGTAAACATTACAACATTTAAAGAAGGATAAGGTGTCAACTATTTAATGAGAAGTTGTGTTTAATAGCAGAGGAATTCTTCCCTCCCCCTGCCAACACACAGGTATGAAAAGACTGTTATTTCACCACCCTGGGGGAGGAAAGGTGGAGAAATGACAACTGTCCTCTTAGAAGCTGAAAAAGTGGTCCTTCAGCCCACCCCTGCCAGATTCCCCGGGGAGCTCTGACAGTCGCTGTTGGGAATCCTTTGCTCCTAGACGCACAGTAGTGGCCTTGCTGGATCTGTGATAATCTGTGGGTAAACATTTTCATTTCCAGCGAATGAGCTTTGTCACGGTGCGGGGCTGTTGTTTTTGTTAATCTCTTTTGAAACGCGCTCCGTGGCCAGTCCTTTGTCTGAGAAAAGTGGTGTGGTTCCACCCATGCAGCTCACCCTCCTTCTGCTGCGTTTGGGCAGCCTGGAGAGGAGCTGAAATCAAAGATGCATGCACGGAGCCACGAAGTCTTACAGTGGCTCATATCACGATGGCTTCCTAGGCGTGTTGAGGAGAGGGTGCCCAGAGAAGTGTCACAACTGCCAAGCTGGGAAGAGGCATGAAAGTTGAATTAATGCAATTAATTCTGAGGCGGCTTAATTATTTCAGATCGTTGGCAGTTTATTGTGGATCTGATGTCTTTAAAATGTTCAGAGGAGTGAGCCTTCTAATATGTGTGTACCATCCTGTCCCTCCTCCATAAAACTCTGGAAGTCAGCCTGTTTTAAAGGAAAATTTCCAAAAGCAAACCCTTTTTACAGGTCTCTGTCACCTATAAGACTGGAATGGGTTGACCTGTTTTTGTTCTTTTTTTCCTCTGACTCAGTTGCTGTGGACAGGCCATTCAAAAGTCCTTGTTTGGGGTGTGGAAGGTTGTTTTTCATGCTCAGGTTTTCTTGTCCAGTATAAACTTGGGCTGGTAGAAACATGCAAAGACAGTAGAAGCGTTGTGGTATGGGCTTCTGGCTATCATCCCAACCTTGCCCAAGATCACTATTTCTCAGAAGTGGGATGAGAAGGCTGATGGTAGCCAAGAGGGGAATGTGTGTGACCTTTGCTGAGCAGCATTTCCCTTCTTGTAAGAGACAAGGAGATGTCTCCTTACATCCAGGCCAGACCCTGAGATCTGCTGACTTTCCCACAATGAAAAGATGTCCAAGTGACAAAGTCTCTGCTGGTGCTGTTTTCTGGGTACCTTCATGCCAGCTTGCTTCCTGGGAAATGAGTGAGCGGCCTCAGAGTAGTTTGTCTTTCTCAGCTGCATTCACAGTGAAGAGAAGCCAGACTTCTCACAGTGACTTCTTGCCCTCCTCATAGCAGGCCCAGACAGCCTCATCTTCTCAAACTTGAGCCTCAACAAGAGGAAATGGCTCAAGCTTAGTTCTTGCTTCTATGTGCTGTGAGAATGGCTTTTTTTTTTTTTTTCTCCATTGGAGGAGGCTTGTTTTGGCTTATTCATAAGTCATTAGATTAGTATTTTAAGAAGGCCTGGCTGGAAACAAAAAGGGCTATGGTATTTTAGTTTGTCTCCCCTTTTCCCTTTTTAAGGATTTTTTTTTTTTGAGAGAGGATAAAACAACAGAAATCAAGAGTGTTGTTAGGGCTTGCATTAGGCAGTAGCTGAGAGTGCAGCCAGAAGATCTGCTCTTGGTATTGCACAGCCGAGACAAAAATAAACGTAAAGGCATTTGGAAGTGCTAGGAGGCAATGACCAGGGTGCTCTGTAATTAAAGGCAGTCCCTGAGAGCTGCATGTGCTAATTCAAAAGCCTCCTGGCTACAACATACACCACCCCAAATGCCCTTGCAAAAACCTTCATGTAGATTCAAGTGCAGTTTTAATTTCTCTCTTTATAGGCAATACCGTGGTGAAGTCGTCTAGGGCATACAAAGCCTCTGAGATGGTATCTGAAGCCTATAGGCTGTGTATGGCAGAGGTCAGGCCAGTCTGTGGGAAGAAGGCTCTTAACTTTTCCTGTTGCACAGTCATGGAGCTTGCTGGGACTCTCTTTCCCTTGAATCTGACAGCAACCACATTTTCAGAAATGTGGCCCCAAAACATGAGTGTATCTGAGCAGAACTTGAAAGTAAGTTCCTCTTTGAGTCTGATTTCTCAGTTAGTGTTTAAAAGATGTGCAGTCATGCAACTACATCATGTACCTTCCCCGAGTGTAATGACCACAACTGGTCCCCAAATGTTTACCAGCACAAGGATGCCTACATGCAGGAAGTGGGAAATGGGGGTGGGTCTGGTAGTTACTCTTGATGTGGTCAATCTGCCACTGACCTTGTTTGGGTAAGGGGAAGGGGAGGATGTGAAAATGAGACTCCACTTTAATCTCTTGTGTGCATTTTATCTCCCCTCCAACTTTCTAAAGAAGTTTCGTCTATTAGAGCCAGCTCCCTTCCCTCCTTCTTCCTCTTACAACTACGGCAGGCACAGGGAGAACAGCAGCAGCAGCGGCTGAGGCTGAGTGGCTCAGGCTTGTTGTTGAGCTGAAGTGGTGATAGCATCAAAGGAAATGGATGGGGATTTCTGAGATCAGAGCTGTTAGGGCCATTCATGATTTGTTGCCAAGCTGAAAGCTGCTGCAGAGAGAGCTGCCTGAGAAATGCTGATTAATACAGTAATTGAGGTTTTCTATGAGCAAGAAGGAAAAAATGAAAATATGACTAAAAATGTTCTTTTTTGAAATGAACAATATGTTGAGATTGCACATTCCAGACAATAGCAGCTACTGCTATGAAAGATTTCTATAAAAGAGCAGAAAACTTCTGGCTGAACAGGGTGTCTCTTTATGTGTCTCTATTAAGGAGGAAGGTCAGAAGGTCAGTCTATATATTTCTTTAATGGCAGAGTTTCCGTTGCGATTCTTACTTCATGTTCCTAGCAATGTGCTTCTGTCCCTTCTTCCTTGATACAACTAAGTTTTAGGGCTTTTTGTTCCAGATCAGACACTGCTAGGCTAGACCTGCATGCCAGTGAAGTCCTTTCTCCTGTGCTGCAGCAGTTCTGGGCTCAGCTTCGCTGAGACCGTGGAGCTCACATCAGGATAGCCTGAGAGTGTGCCATGGAGATATTTGCAGTCAGTAGGCTTCACAGACTGTACTCAGCTCCCTGGGATCTGGGCAGAGAGCCGCTCGGGATGCTGGCATCCTGCTGTCATCCTGATGAATATTTTACTTTGTCTGGTTTGACCTAATCTCTGCCTCCCCTTCTTCTCCAGCCCAAAAGCATTCTCAGTTCCTTGAAAGGCAGATGTACTTTTCTCCCAGCTCTCCTTCACACTGAAGGAAACCCCTCTGTTATTATTTTTTCTAAACTCTTGGCCCTCTCCCTTTTATATATATATATATATATTTTTTTTTTTTCCCAATCTAACAGGGAAGTGAAAAGCTGTGAAACAGCTGCCTCTCCAAGCGAGACTATTTTTCAGTAAAATAATCACCTTCAGTATGACTACATTGTTTTTCTGTTCTATGTGGGGTGACTCAGCATCAGTTAATTAACCCAATCAAGTAGGCCGGATTTCTCTCCTTTAATGAATGGTTCTTCCTACTTCAGAGCCTTCCTAGACCTCATTTTGGATGTGCCTGGGTTTTACTGGATATATCCAATTACATTTATATCCTTCAGCCTCGTGCTTGGGCCAGCTCTCTTGTGGAATTACCCTGTGGTGGAAGTTAAGCCAGGACACTCACTTGCTAGCAGTTGCCCTACTTATGTCTGCGGCCAGGAGCCCTCCTGTGCTAGTGCATACGGAAGGTCTTTGCACAGATGTACTATTCTCAGCACCGCGCACCAAAAATGGCAAGTAATCCTTTCCACAGGTCTTTTCACCAGAGGGAGGAGGAAGTTAAGGGAAAGGGATATGTTAGTCCATCAGAGACACACAGGCAGCTGGTTGCATAAAGCATGCTGGTTTCTCCCCTCCCCGCCTTTCTCCCTTTTTCCTGTGAAGAAATACACAGCACCCTGCTCACCCACGAAATTTACGTGTGTTGTGTGTTGAGAAGAGAAGGTGAAACTAGCTGCCACGTAAAGTGCTGGGAAAGCGATGAGAAATGCATTTGCAGAAGTGTGAGAAGGAGGAAGAGTAGTAGAGCTGCCTGGCAAGCGGAGCAGCCAGCGTCCACACTGGTGTTGTGGATGGCTATAAATGGAGTTGTGCATCACCGTTCCTCTGAGCCTGAGGACGCCTTGCTGGAGAGACAGGGACCACTGAAGGAAGTAAGGCATCTGGTTGTTTGGTAATGAGAAGCAGGAATGCTCTTAATAATAAACAAACAGGACATTGTATGCCATCATCACAGGATGTCCTTCCTTCAGCCAGCACGCTGACTGGGATTGGAGGGGAGAAAAGAAATAAATTGGGGGTCCAAGGATGTGCAAATTGCTGTGCCAATCCCGCTCCCCTCACCAGTAGGCTGCCAGCCAGCCCCTGGTAGTGCCCTGTGCGGGATCAGCTCTCTGCTTTCTTGCCATGGGTTGGCAAACGCTGCCTGCCTTGCTCTGCTTCTGTGAGCTTCCCTGCTGGTGCTGAGGGAGAAGGGGAAGATTTTACTTGAAGGAAGAAACAAATGTTTTTCCTGACTTGTTTCACAAGCACTGATTTAGGCGGAGAAGCCTGCGAAGGGATAAAATCTGAGACTCCCCAACTGGTTCTATCCAAATAGTACCACACATTTAAGGTTTTGGGAGTAAGCACTTGAAATCAGGGTTTAATCGATGCTCTGGGAGACCTGAGAATCCCTTTTAATTGTTGGGTTCCATGATGTCCTGCTCTAGTCAAATCGAGGGAAAATGAAAGTGGGCATGTGTTGTTCTCTGGTGCTTAAAATAGCAGGGAAAACAGATTTCTGGTAAAAACTGTCTTGCATGTGGTGAGACTTCTGAAGCAGAGAAGTGCCTGACCGCCCTCCTCCTGCCAGCTTGCTGGGCGGCTTGGTCACTATAGTATGAAAAGAATATTAATGTTTGAAAAACCCCAACCAAACACCACCAGAACCCTGAACAAAACAAACTAAATCAAGAAGCATCCTGTGGGTTGGATAGCGTCAGGGCAGAGTCCTTAGGTAGAAGCCAGCCCCAGCTCCTGCCCTGGGGGGAGGGGAGAGGGGATGAAAAAATTGTGAATGTTTAGCAATAATAACTGAAGACAAAGCCAAAATACACAGAAAACCCTAAAATACACAAAGAGGAGAACCGCAAAATGCCCCTTTGGGTCGGATGGAGGCAGGGCAGGGTCTCAGAAACATAGCCCTCAGCTCCTGTGCTGTGGGGAGAGGGCGTGAAAAAGGATTATTAATAATTACACACCCCTCAAAACAAACCCCAAACCAACTAACCAACCCAAAAAAAAAAAGGGGGGAAAAAACCCACAAACAAGAAGCTACTGTACACTGGGTAGAGGTAGGGCAGGGAACTCAGGTACAGCTAAAGCCACTGGCCCTAGCTCCTGCCTTTTGTGGAGAGAAGAGGGGAGGGGGATGAAGAAAAANGGGAGAGGCAGCCCCCTCAAGTAGAGGCAGTCCCCCCTCAGGGAGAGGCAGCCCCCTCAAGTAGAGGCAGTTTCCCCCTCAGGTAGAGGCAGTTTCCCCCTCAGGTAGAGGCAGTTCCCCCCTCAGGGAGAGGCAGCCCCCCTCAGGGAGAGGCAGCCCCCAGTTCCCGCCCTGCGGGGAGAGGAGAGGAGCGGAGCGGGAAGGGGCCGGTGCGTGGAGCGCGAGCGGCGCGCAAGCGGGCAGCGCGCGGCGCTGTGGCAGGCGGCCCCCCAGCGTTCCCCGGCGGCAAGAGCAGAGCGGAGCAGAGGGCGGGCGGCAGCGCAGCACCTGTGTCTGACAGCAGGGGAGGAGCGGAGGGGAGCGGCGGCTGGAGGTGTGAGTCAGTCTCCCGGGGACCCGGCCGCTGGAAGGAAGGGGAAATGTTTACTCGGTAGAGATGAGCCAGGTTTGCCGCCGACGGTGGGCTTCGGTGTGGAAACGTGCGCGGATTCTTCCCCGGTAAGGAGCGCGATGCCTCCCCTCCCTACTCTCCTTTACTTCTCGCCTCCCCCCGCACCTCCCCGGCAGCTCTTTCTGCTCGCCTTTTCCCGGCCGCACCGGCGGCCGGAGGACGGATCACAAGTTTCCTCGTCGGCTCTCCCGAGTCGGGATTGCTCTTCTGATCAGGGTTAACCCTTTTCGCTCCGCCGCGGAACTGTCACACCCTCCTCGTTCCCCCCACCCTGGGTTTCGCTATTAGTCTCTTCTCTCCCTTTTATTGCCAAGAGTCAGGAGCTATTGTGCTGCTCGCTTGGGCTGCAGTCGGGACGGGGCGCGGGGGCTGGTCCCGAGCTGGCCGTGTGCCGCTGCCCCCCGCCTGAGTGTCTCCGTCCCGATCGTGCCTCTCCAGCGCCGGACGGGCGGGCCCGGGGTAGGCACCGGGTAGGGGGGGGGTCTCCCCTTGCCCCGGAGTCGCTCAGCCCTTAATCTCTTCTTTGGAAGATCGCGTTCTTCCAGTCTTCGTGTTTTT
>VWZI01017528.1:2518826-2539624 GCA_013396835.1 Psilopogon haemacephalus | reverse complement strand
GTGTTGAAAGCCGGTGGGAAAGTTCAGGCTTCCCCATTTGGAAGAGGCAAGGCTGGGTTCCGCTCTTCCAACACGCGCTTTCCATTTTTAGCTTCATTCAGACGCAGACAGCAGCTCCTTTCCTCTTCCTCTCCTTGTTTGTGACACTTTTCAGAGGCAGCTTTTCCACAAGCGACTAAGTGGTCTCACGGCCATGACCCCACGTTTTCTTCAGCATGGATTTTTTTTTTGTTTTCCTTTCTGAGGCATTAAGGAAAAGGGTTTGAAAAAAGGTAAAGCTTTTGTCAGCCAAGGGATTTTTTTTTTTTCTCTTTGTTTTTGTTTGCTCCTCATTATTACTGAGGCTGGCGCTCTAAGGCGCTGCTTCAGTCAGAGCAGCTTCGTTTACACTGCTTTTTGGCTATTACTCAACTGTACCAACTATCCTGCGTACGCTTTTAAAGTGTCACAGACTGCAGTATTAGTCACGCTGTCTCAACGGAAACCACAACACTGAAGGACAATGAGGATTAAAGGCTGTTTTCTTATTTTCCAGGCTGCTACACAGTGTAGCTCGGACGCTGTGAGTTTCAAGAATCTGGTGAAAGGGAGAGAGTGGACAATGAAAATGGACATGGAGGATGCTGACATGACTCTGTGGACAGAAGCTGATTTTGAAGAGAAGTGCACGTACATTGTAAACGATCACCCGCTGGATCCCAGTGCTGATGGAGGCACCCTAACTCAGGCAGAGGCTTCTTTGCCAAGGAACTTGACTTTCAAATATGCATCTAACTGCAAAGAGGTAAGCGGCAATGCTCTGGGGAAGGTTGGAGTCAGACAAGCCAAATCACAGTGCTTTGGAAAGTGTGTGCTCACCCTGGCTTCCCTTCTTTAACATGCACACACACCCCAACACCACCAACAAATGCTGCCCGCTGGCTTGTAAGCTTGGGACCCTAACAACTCTTTAAAGAAGCTACGAGCTGGTCATCTGTCATGTAATATCTGCACTGGAAATCCCAGCCAGTCTGGCCCTGAAACTGGTTCTGAATCAATTTACAAATAGTTAAATTTTCACACAATTTGAACAGCATCTGAATAAGCATATTTAAAGCATGGGGTAGTTCTCTGTGCCAATTTCTAGACTGCTCTTTGCCAGGACCATTCATTGCCTCTGGCTCAGAGATTAAAGTGCCTCCCTTGTCCAATAAATAGCTTTTTTATAAAAAAAAAAGTAGAGTGGATTTAAAAAAAAAAAAGCAAACTAACAAATTCCTGGAAATGTGTTTAATTATTTCTTTTTGGTTTTCCCTTTGGTTATGAAATTGCTTTATTCTTTTTATGTGAGCTCGCTGTATTCCCAACTTCCTAAATTCTGGAAAACTCCAGTGGGCCAGTTAAGGAAGTGATGGTAGAACTGTAACAAGCTTGACAGAAGAGCGACTGTAGCTTAAATTAACTGTTGTTTATCTGGGACAGTATCTTCACTGGTAGCTCACCATGCGAGTCTGTCCTATCCTTGTCCCTGGAGTGGGTACATTCTTTGTTGTTGTTTCAGAAGGGCTGGAAAGAAATGAGCCCGGATGAGCAATTTGGTTTTGTGTTTACTCCTTCATATAGAGTAGCTATTATAGCTAGGTGTGATGTTCGGTGGGGTAATGACCCAAGGGACAACCCTTCATTTCTCCTTGTGCTGAGACTTGTGGTATAGCAGCTATTACCTGTGCTGCTGCTTTGGCTAAACACACTGACCACAGAGCTGAAAAGAAGAGGTACACTCATACATGCCTATCAAATATTTTCTTCCAAAGTAGGTGCTTGTTTAATCCCGTGTACAGAAATATAGCCAGACCCCCAGATGGAGAGTATTAGCACCATAGAATTTAGCGTGGCAGTGCATAATGAAGTGCCTGGTAGGTTTGGTAAGAGGTGAAAGCTAAATTCTCCTTAAAAATCACTTTTCTCTTTCCATCTACTCTGCCTTGCCCTGCAGAGCTTTGGCAGAGAAAAAACACACTCCAGGAAAAAAAAAATATATAAAGGGAAAAAAAAAGTGTGAATCCTTGTTTTGTGTTTGGCTTACTTTGGCTGAGACAGGGAGATAGAGCTGCAGCTCCACTGTGTGATACAGAAGGATTTCTTGGTTGAAGGATGAGCTTGCAACAAGACAGCTCGGGTGACTGATTGGCTGCTTTGGTTGCTGGCTCTGTCTGCCCCTGTTTAGTCTTGCTGCCGCGGCAGGAGACAGCCGAGGAGCTTTCAAAATTCCCAGTGCTGTTTGGAAACACCAAGGTGTAATTTCCTTATGCTAGAGCTCAGGTCAGTGAATCAGGGTAGGAGGATTGCTGCCATCTCTGTGTAAGAGGTGTGGAGAGAGAGAAGTTGTTGAAAGATTCCTTGTTCTTCCTTGTAAAATGTGACCTGTGCAGCTCCCTGTTAGTGGGAGTCTGAATATAGGACATCCTCCTTTTGTTCTCCAGAGTTTCCCTCAGTCTTTTATTTGTGCTGAATAGTACTTACCCTGAGGAGCAATAAGAACTTTCAAACTCTGAGTATTTCTAAGGTAGCTCTGAAAGAACAGGCAAATCTGATCCTTTTTCCCCACCTTCTGAGAATGCTACAGTCCTGTGAATGTACAGACAGGTCAATTCTTTGCTGCTTGTCTGCAGGCTGAAGTACTTGTAAATGGCATAATCCACTCATTCTATCAGCTTCTGTTGTGATATCTTAGTGTTTTCCTGCTACCTTCCGAGTCTGGTTTTGTTTAGAGGAGTCAGGACTGGGTGTGAGTTGCTCTTTGCACATCAGTGTTTGTGGGGTCAGCAAGGGGACCTAATTCTGGTTTTGACCTCATGGAAAACCACCGGAGTCCTGCCAGCTCAATGCGGGGGGATTTTTTCACTTGCGAAAGGGTGAGGTAAGGCTTTCGGGGGACGCAAGTGTGCGTGTTTGCCAGTGGGTTTCAGATGTGAGCTGTCTTCGTGTAGCTTCGTCTGGTTGAGAGTCTTAAATGCTGAGTCAGTTTATTGACAAAAACATATATAATACATCGCTTGTGAAATGCTAATACTGTCATGATTAGATCATGAAACCCTGGCGCTATCACGATTAGTGTTGTATCTCTAGCTTGGAGTAGGAAAAATACTGCGTGCCTGCTTGGAAGGGAGGAAGTACAACTGCTGTTGTTTGGGGAGGGTTGCTTTTTGTGTTTCTGTCCCTTGCATGCTTTGTGAAACGAGTGGCTCCTCTTTAAAGGTTTATTGAATTTGCAAGAGAGTCCCTGACACGTCATACTCTTGTTTATTCTTGGATCTCGATCGGGAATTTTTCTGAAGGACACATTTCTCATTGTGAGTTCACAATATGTGTCAGCATCGAAGAAAAAAAAATTAATTACTACTGCTCGTAACATTTTAGGCTGCTCGACTTAGATGAAGCCATTTGTTTATTTCTGTGCGTGAATTATTTATCTTGTCCTCCAGTTTTAGCAATCGGCCAAAAATGCCAGTGCCAAAATCATACTCCAGAAGGGCAATACGTGAATGATCTTTTTCATACAGATCTTCTAAAACATTTTTCTACCAATAGATTCCCCCTCTGGTCTCAGTCCTTAAAGCCCAAACAGACCTTCTTGATAGAAAGTGCCAGCTATTCTGCTGTCTTGTGTCTTACTAGTGCCTCATCCTGGTCTGTAAGCTTGACAGAAGCATGTCTCAGCAAAGCCTTTACTTGTTGCCTTTCTGTGATAAGGCTGTTTCTTAGAGACAAACCCTGAATCAGTGATTTCGATGAGAGTGGTGATTTTGAGCTGTTAGAGAGGGCACTTCTCTGACCTCAGACTCTTGCTTTCCCATATTATTTTTGGTTTATTTATTTTATTGTGATCACCAAGGAAGCAGTCTGAAAGTATTTTTTTTTTTCATGGCATGTCTTTTTGGAAAACTGGGTGAAATCTGTCTGGGCTTATATATCTAGAAGTAGTAGTTTAAAAGAAAATACAAAACTTAGTGTTCCTGCAGGACACATGACAAGCTTCCCTGCTTGCTTTTGGAGAGTTCTGTTATTTCATTGAAGTCAGTAAGAGTTTGTTCGACGGGTTTAGGTTGTTGAGTTCTTCTAGAAGCAGCGGTCCCATTGCAAAATACACGAGGAGGGGTCGGATTTGCACCCAGTGCCCTCTCTCCAAAGACAGATGTAGGAGCGCGGGTCTTTCTCGGCGCCTTTTGATGTCGGATCTGGGCCCGGAGCCCATCCGCCTGCTGTCCGCGGGCAGTGGGCAGGACGGGACGTGCCCCGCTCCCGGCCCGGCGGGCTCCAGCCCTGCCTGTTCCCGCCGCCCCGCTTCCGCCTCCCGGCCCCCGGCGCCGCATTAGGACCCTGGTCAGTTCCAGGGCCGCCGCCGCCGTCCCGGGCTTCTCCCGGCTCCGGGCTCCCCCCGCCGAGCTCCCCGGGCCGGGCAGCGCCACTACAGCGCCTGCAGGTCGCGGCTGGTCCCTGCTTGCGGCCGGCTCCGTCCCGACTCAGGCCGACTGTGCGAGCTTAGTCCGGGCTCAGCAGCAGCCGCCGAGGCCCGCAGTGCCTTGAGGCTGCAGGCTGCCGGCTCAGTTCTCTTTTCCTGGAAACGCTGCTTTCCAGACAGGGAAAAATGTGTCAGGCGGCCGGCTTCGAGTGGGCTGGAAGTTGGAACTGGGAAGGGAGAGCGGGTAGGTAGGTATCTGTAGAGAGGAAATGTGTCTGAAGCAGCGCCTTGCTGCTGCGGGGCACGGCTGTGACCCAGAAGGCTGCGCACTCCACTGAGAGGGCTTTTATCAGCGGGCAGCGAGCTCCGGGCACGGTCGCCCGTGGTTCTCTGCCACCGGGCTGTTCGGCAAGGGCTGATCGCCGAGAGGCAGCAGTGTGCTGAAGGACACCTGGTGGACACAAGTCTGAAATGCCGCCCCGAGACAGCTCCTCGGCGGCTGGCAGACGGCTTTCTCTGGGCTCTGGACCTGCGTACCCCTCTTTCACCACACCAGCTGAGCTTCTGGGGGCACAACGGGGGCCAAAAGTGCTGACCAGAGACACGTCCTCGGTTAAAGGTCGGCTTTAGTGTGGTCTAGCCAAACTTCAGTGCTGGCACACACACGGATGTGCAGAACATCCTCTACCAAAATAACCCCTTTGTGGGTGCAGGGTGAGAAACCGGCTTTGTGTTCAGCTGTGCCAGGGGAGAAGCAAAAGCTGCATCTAAGGTGGATACCCAGAAGTATCTGCTGTGTCAGAGACACCAGCAAGTGTTTCAAATTGACTGTCTTGAGGAGTGATTTCTAGAGATTCTGAGAATTTCATTAAAGTCATCTTAAATAAGGCCAAGATATTTTAAAACTGTGAAAAAACTCAGGCTCCCATGCAGTAAAACTGGTCGGATGTGCTGGTAGCTCAGTTGTGAACTTTTCATGAGAGGGCAGTTGGATGTAAATCAAGATATATGGGGAAGACGAGAAGAACATCTGCCTTTTTCAGCTCTGTATGAGAAATGTACAAGCAAGACAAAAATAAAACTGAGCCACTGAGCTTGTTTCAGCTTGTGGTAGGTGTAGGAAAAATTCTGGAAGTCCCTTTTCTCTCTCTTCAGTCCAGATGCACAGATCAATGGAGCAGTTAACTACCTCTACTGATGATGTTGATTTTTTTTTTTTTTTTTGGTAGTGTGCTGAAACACATGTTGAAACACAGACAAGCACAAACAGCCACCACATACACCCAGCAATCTGTTTCCGGGTGGATTACCTCCTTGATTCCATGGCTGTTATCTGTCCTCTGTATTTTGACATTTAACATGAAATTATGGTAGGCGTTACTTGTTGACTAGGATTTTTTAATCTTGACCAGCACACAGTCAGCTATTTCTCAGTCTCTCTCTCCCTCTCTCACACCAAGGGTGATATCACTGAAGAAAATGTAGCATGAGAAAATCACAAGGCTTAGCTAATATGTGAGGTGCTCTCTACAGCCCAGGGTTTTTACTGTCCTTTGCTGCAAAAGACTATTAAGAAATACTCCTTGAAGTCAGCTCTCTGTGGGATCTGTTGAGTGCTAAGCTGCTTTGGTAAGAAGGTTGATTTCTTGTGGGGCACAAACAGCAGTAATCCCAACTCTTAACGTTGGTCAACCACTTCTGCTGCTCCTGTCTCGTTTGAAATGCTGATGAGCAAAAAGACAAGTGGCAAGGAGATAGGAGTGATAGATTCTGCTATGAGAGTTTGGATCTGATACTGAAGTAACAGCCTTTGTAATCTTCCTTTTTTTTCCACTGTTGGTCTTGAAAAGGCTTGGGGTTTGGGTTAACAAAACTGTTGGTTTCTTAACATTGTTTGGGCACATTAAACTGAAGAAGATTGGTGAGGAACAGTGAGAGACAAACCCAATAACTCAGCAGTGTTTTGCAAAGGGTTACTCCAAGGCACGTTCTTCTGAATAATGATGAATTGCTTCCTGATTTGTGGTCAGTGACTTTTTTTGGGTGTAATTACTGTCAAGAAGGAAGCTGCACAAGTAGAGTACATTTCTTAGACCTAGCATAGTGGAGCATTTTCTTCAAAACCCTTACACCTTTTTGACCAAACCCACTTGCCACGTTACTGGAACTGCTGCCTCCTTTTTTATAAAGGAGAGTGATCTGTGAGTACATTTCCCAAAGCCATTTCATATTCTGTTTGGTATGCCACTGTCTGCTGCTGAGAGAATTGTAGGTTGGGGTTTTTTTCCCCCCTTTTTTTTTTTCCTTTTCTTTCTTTCTTCTCCTTTTAGCTATCAGGATGGGGTTAGTGAGGAAGATTGTGGGGAGGGAGGTTTCATTTTGATCTAGAGGAACAGTCATTCCAGTTCCTAACTTACTAGAAAAGTGAGCTGTGTAGCAGCGAGGCAATTGAGAGCTGTTTACTATTTTGATTGCTGGAACTTCACTTGTGGGAGTTGCCTCTGACAGGAGAAATTACTCCACAAGGTGTTTGGCATTCTCTGTACATTTCTTTTGCTGTTTCTCCTTTTAAATGTACTTTCACAGAACCCATTTTTCAGGCAGTGTTCAACTTTGGCTTCTGTATGTGTGGTAAGATGCTGGTGTCTACCAGAGCTGGTCCTGTCACATCCAGCACGGTTGTTAATCTATTTCTGTTGTGCTGAACCGTCACCCAAAAAATTCCTGCATTGATTTCTTTACCTTGTTAAATTTGGGGGACAGAGGAGAGGAAGGAAAGCTTTTTAAATTTCTGCTGGTGAGGAACTGATCTTGTGCTGCTCTTCTTGTAGGTCACTGGAGTTATAAGCAAAGAGTACATCCCAAAAGGAACACGCTTCGGACCCCTGATAGGAGAGATCTATACCAGCGATACGGTTCCCAAGAATGCGAACAGAAAATACTTTTGGCGGGTAAGCAGGAAAAAACAGCACCATGTTGTGGCAGTAAGCAGATCACTAAATGAGTACAGCTGAGAAGCTGGGTCACTTCCTGCTTCAAAACTCTCTGAATGCAGGGGGCAACTTCTGTCTGCTGCCAGGCGCCAACAGAGCCTGTGGGGTGAGCTAAGATGAGTAAATGCCTGGTTGCTTTGAGTTTAGGGGGAGAGAGAGAGAGAGCAGAGGAGATGCAAAGCTCTTCTCCTGGCTCTGTCTTCTCAAACAGACCAGTGCTTGATTGTGTAAAGAAGTGGTTCAGCTTCTTGCAGTAGGGGCAGGTGATTTTGCATTTCTTCAGAGTGAAAAGTTGTTCTTCTTTATGCAGATATCATCTATCCTTGTTTTTTTCCACCTATGAAGAACCTTTAAAAGTACTGCATAATCTTTTACTCTGGAAATATCATGCCTATTGTGGCATTTTTTTCCTTTTCCATTTTGAATAGAACTGCTGTAATAGAGTGGTAGTGGTCTTCAGCATCCATCATTCAAGTCATAAGCTTTTCTAGTCCTCTTCAGAAGGTGTTAAAAGACCTACTGGTCTTAGTCAAGGGAAAAATCTAGTGCTGGCAGACAAGCACTAGAGGTAATGCCTAATCTGTACTCTGTAATATAAGCTCAAAGGGAGCACCAGCTAGCTTGTTTCAGCTTGGGAAATTTGTGCTGGGGAATATACTTCCAGTTTATCAGTTCACATAATCCTCAGTTTCCTTTCAGACCCGTTATTAATTGTTAGAGAACATTTCCTTCAGCCTCATCTCCTTCCATGATTTGTTTTGCTGCCTTCTAGCCATTTTGGTTGTGTGTAAATCAGTGGATTTGGGAGTATATCCAAGCCTCTGTGCCCAGGTGCCTACCTTAGTAACATCCTGACCTCATATCCAGGTGAAACACAGGGCAAGCACCAGCGTTCCCCACACCCCTTTCTTCCTACCTAATTGCATCATTTTGGTTTTCTCAAGTTGTCTGTGTGCAGTGTAATAGAGCATTGCACAGGCAGTTATTTGCATGAGTGCTCTTACCAAGCAGGCAGCTGCTTTCACATTCATGAGGCTTGGTTCTTGTAGCTGAATCTTTTGGGAGCTTGTGTCTGGCATAGATGACACCACTACACCAGCCCCAGCCCTGCTGGTTGTTAATAAGACACTGGGAAGAGGGGCTGCTAACCATCTTGCAGGACTTCATGCTATATTGCAGTGAGAAAGGTGACATCATTCCCATGATGAGATTTTAAGCCTTAATGCGGAAGCATCCTCAGAAATAATATCCTAGGAGCCATCTAAGCATCGTTAAATTCCCTGTTATAATCTCTTGATGCGTTCAAGACAGGCTGCTGCACCAGGAAAAAAAAAAAAAAAATCCTTTCTCGGGCTCTGATACAGGCTTGCATATGCAAAGGAAATTGTGGGAGATAACTTCCCACATGTTATTAAAGGCGTCCTGGGCTTGCTGGCAGGAGCGGGAACATCTGCTGCGCGCACGGGGGGACGCTGCCTTCGCCTTGCCCGCGCAAGGGGAGCGCAGCCAGCGTCATTTCTGGGAACCGTGCCGTGACTCAGCACATCTGGCCCTGCCTTCCCCAGAATAGGTGGGAGCCCGCTGGGCTGGCTTCGCCTCGGCCAGAGCACCGCATCGTGGCCTTGCCGTGGCGGCGGCGGAGGGCATCGGTGGGAAGCAGCAGCTGGCGTCGAGTGCCGCAGCCCCGCGTTCCTGGAAGTTTGCGAGCCGGAGTGAGCAAAGAAACCCAAAGGCTCCTCTTGATGCAGCACAGCTCGGCCGGCGCTCTTCCATTTTCTCATAACAAACACACCGCAGAATCTCTCGCAAGCCGCTTTGATGAGGCCACATGTATTTCCCCCTTCTCAGTTTACAGGAAGTTACTCTTAAAGAAAGTGATTCTGGTGTTTACTGCCCGCGTTAAAGGGCCAGGCTGCCTCACCCCTCTTCGCTCCGGCTCACGGAGAGAGGAGGAGAGGTCTCGGCTGCCCAGCGGGTGCCCACGGGGCCTGCTGCCCAGCCAGGTAGGTGCAAAAGACTGGTGTGAACACCAAGACAGGAATACACCATCGAGTGTTTTCCCTCTGAGATAAGCTCTGTCTGCCCTTTGGAAAGGCATTTCCTGCTCAGCAAGGTGCATGGATGGTGCCAGCTGCTCCTGCTTCCAGTGTCTGACTTTTGCCCAGTCATCTGTTTTGTGACTCTCTGGACCCCCATTTCATCCAGCACAGAGCTACTCCCCACCATGAGTAAGGGATGTGCCTTTAGCAAATGTGTCTCCTGGACTTTTCTTGATTTTATTCTTTTTTTTTTTTTTTTTTTTTTTTCCCTTGAAGAAGGGGCAATGTTCCTGTTTTTTGCCTCTTTAAGAAACAGTAGCTTCTGTCAGTCATTGGCATTTCTTTTCCCCACCCAGGCCTTCCAGCATTTTGTCAGATTCATGTTTTCTCTCCCCTCTGTGGACAAGCCAGAACGTGTCTCTCTACAGGAAAAGTGAATTCTTGTCGGCCAGCCCCTCTCTAGGTCTTATTATGGCAGGTGAAGTTCATTTTTGCCTCGCCCAGCCCTTCCACAAAAGGGTTACAGTCCAACTTATGAGCAAGTGTTGCTTTAGGACTCTGGGGGGGGTGGAGGATGTTTGCATAGTTTAAACCTTTGGGTGGAGGTGGTAGGAAACTGCAAGTACAGAGGCCATAGAAAAAGGCAAGAAGGACTCTGACGTAGCACCGCCAGTCAGTCTTATACACAGGTGACTCAAAGCATTAATGCAAGCATGCACTCAGACCTGCAGTCATTAGCATCACTCACTTGTTGATCATAGCACCAGGAAAAGCACTCCAGGGTGGACTGTTGGCAGAGGGAGAGTGCTCTACCTTTCAGATTTTGGGTCTGATGTGTCCATACTAGCAGAAACATGGGCTAGGCAGAAAAGAAAAGGTGACTGTGATCTTTGAATAAAGCAGCTCTTCTGTTAACACAGAGGATAGCAGAGGTGGAAAGGCAGAACCCAGCTTCAGTTCTTTCAGCAGTATCTACTTGTGAGGCAAAAAAGCCTTCTCTCATTTGTGCCTCAGGACGCTGTGCTCACACAGAGCTTATTGTGTGCACACACCCTCACGAGCACTTCCTCTCTGTTCCAGATCTATTCAAGTGGTGAGCTTCACCACTTCATTGATGGATTTAACGAGGACAAGAGCAACTGGATGCGTTATGTAAACCCTGGCTACTCTGTTCAGGAACAGAACTTGGCTGCTTGTCAGAATGGAATGAACATCTACTTCTACACCATCAAGCCCATCCCCGCCAACCAAGAGCTGCTTGTGTGGTACTGCCGAGACTTTGCAGAGAGGCTGCACTATCCCTCCTCCAGAGAGCTGACAATGATGAACCTCAGTAAGTGGATTACAGTGTGAGCAAGGAATGCTAGCAATGTCTCTTCTGCCTATATGATCTAATAATAAGTTATATAATTACACAGCTGCATCATCTGTTGTGTCACAGTAGGCTGCTTGGAGTGGAAAAAGGGAATTAAACCCAACACGACAGAAGGAGTTTCTTGTGGCTGTTCAAGTGTAAACAGATCATAAAAAGTCTGAACAGTTACTGGTTTACAATCTGCAACTATGGACAGGCAAGCTGAATATGCCCTTTGCCCTCAGAACCCTAGATGTTGGGTCACTCTCAAGCTTTCCAAGTCCAGACCTCCCAGTACATTGAGGCAAAGCCTGCTTCAACATCATGTACTCAGAGGTGTCCAGTCTTGCTCCCAAAGGGCTGCCCTCACTGTTCAAGGAAGTGGCCATGTGCTGAGACAGGTGTCTGACAAAATACATGTTGACTGCACAGTACCCTTTGAACCTTGCATCTACTCTTACTTATCTTATGGGAGCAAACCTCCTGCAGTCTTCTCACCTGGTGACTCGTTTTTTAAGCTCATTTTGTCCCCATTTCTTGGCTGCGTATCACAGCTTTCATTTTCTGTTCAAAAATAGTAGTGCTGGCAGCAGGGGGAAGAGGTATTTCCAGGAGTTTATCTTCATGTTCCTCTGTGGTTTCTGACCATTTCCAGCCTCAGTGCTTTGCTCATAGCTTAATCACTGCCTAGGACCTCAGTCAAAGCCCCTTCAAAAGAGTTCTTGCTAACTTCTGATTTGAATTTTAGGATGCCTTTCTTCCTGTTAGCTGATCTGAGCTAGAGCAGACCATTATTTTGTCCTTCTGACGGTGCCTATACTGACATTTCAAGGAAACATGGTAAAAGTGGATTTGAAGAGGATCTTGGGCAACAGCTGTGTAGTTCAGCCTCAACGTTTGAAAGAGCAGTTTTCTCAGTACTTGGTGAAGGCCCTGTAGCAACAGTTGAAGTAAGGGTGATTTTTTTCCAGCATTAGTACTGGAACTAGATGAGTTTAAAGCCAATGTGAGCACTGTTCAGTTTTCTGCTTTCCTCTCCTCCCAGGCTATTTCTTCTAGGCAAATCTAAAACTAGCAAGCAACCTACTGCTTCTCCGGCCGCTCCTTCTGTCCCAAGGCTGGCCAAGGTGCCTAACACTGCATTCACCCATGAACGAAGTGCAAAAGGCTTGTCCCCAAATTGCTAGCATCCTGCACCTGCTGCAGACACCATCAAAACATCTTAACAGCATCTTCTTTGGGGGGACCCCCCCCACTCCAACCTCTTCAGCCCACTAGAAAGTCAAAGAGCCCACCCAAATGATTGCTTAATAAATGGAGGTTGAAAGTGGCTTGGCTTTCCTCAGCAGCAGGCAAGCATTGCTGCCTCTCCCAGCCGCTGGCTGATGGTTTTGGCATCCTCTGAGGAAGAGGAAGGGAAAGTTGGAGTCCAGGTCCCATTGCAGGCTGAAGTCAGAGCTCCTTCCCTGTGTGTGGGGCAGCAGCACTGCCAGCCTGTGGCAGTGGTGTGTTGTGCCCAGCTCCCTCCCATCTTGGCTGTGCAAGAGCATGTTGGTGCCCGCGGGAGGCTTTGGAAGAGCTGTGTCTTGGCTGGCTGCCCAGCACAGGAGAGGCCACCTGGGACAGACACCTACAGAGCTTCCAGTCTTGCCAACTTAAAATATAGGCAGCTGCTTTAGGTGCCTCAGGGGTTTGGGGATCACGGTCTTGGGAGTTCAGCACCTCAGTTCCACTTTAAGCACCTGAGTGGGAAGGGCCTCCGTGGAAAAATGTATCAGAGAATTTCTCTGGCTTTATTTCCTGTTATTAGTGGCCTCAAAAATGAGAGAACTACCACTTGAGAGCATAAATATATTTACACGTCCACACAGAACATCTACTTGCCTCTGTAACAGCAAACTTTCAAATTAAAGGTAACTTCCCCAGCATTAGTTCATTGGTGCTGTAGAAGGAAAGCATCCTGATTGAAGACAGCAATTAGGCATGGACTTAGTTATGGCTTTAACCCTGTCCTTTGTGTTTTCTTGAACTGGGGCCTTTGACCCAGTCTTTCAGACGCTGGAGCACACACCTCCTCCCTTGGTGGCTGTGATTAGCTCCAAGTGGAGCTACGTAACTGGATGTTGAAGTGCCTGCAGGAGTTACACAATATCCACATTATCCTAGTGCTGGAAACAGTCTCATTTCAAGCCATCCCGTTCTTCTTCCTGTCTGTTTTGAGGCCACTGATGTTGGGGTCTTTCTGTCAAGATTTGAGATGTGCCAGCTTGAGATGGTGCCGTTGTGCAATAAATGGTTTTTAGTGCAGTAAGCACAAGATTTCTAGATTCTGCTGACCAGAAAAACAGTCTTTGCTAATTTGCTAAATGTGCTTAACCTCATTCAGCTGGGCCCTCAGATTGTCTTTTACTCTGGGATATACTAATTTTGGACTGGTGAGGAAATTTTCTTCAGGGAGTTCCACATAGTTTACCATTTCACTCCTGCCTCATTACAGGATCTTTATTTTGGGATGAAGGGTGGAGAGGATAACAGGTGGAAAAAAAAAAAAAAAAGCAAACTGCAAACCACCAGACCAAAAACCCCCAGACAATTGCATTGACTCAGGACTTGACTATTTGATAATAGTGTTCATGTATTGCAATCACATGATGCAATTTCCTGCTGCTCATGTCGTGTTTGTCTCCTCAGTCAGGCACAGGCAGGTGACATCTTCTTCTGGTCAAGCTTCAGAAGGAAAGGCTGAGCTTGAGGAAGACAACTTGCATGTTTACAAAACATTGGGCAATCTTTTTCTTTCATTGGCAGGTTCAGCCAGGCTAAATTATTTACAATCTTTCTGATTCTATGAAGATTTTTTTTTTAACATGATTTATCCTTTTCTTCTTCCTCCTGGCCATTAGTTAAGCCCTTGCTGCTCGCTTTCCCTTTTGTTTACTGGGCAGTTTCACTTTCTGGTTTTGAAGCTTTTCTTTTTGGGTTGAGAGGAAACATCTGCACTTGCTTAACAGAAAACAGAAAAAAAAAAAAAACAAGAAAGAAAAAAAAAAACCCCAACCCTCCTGGAATCTTCAAAAGGGCTCAGGAAAATGATTTTGAAATTGTATGAAAGGTTGTCTTCACAAAAGCAGAATTTGTGGGCTAAAGCTGACTTGGTATTGAGGATAATCTGAAGGCTCCCTGAAAGACTTTCTCTGTGCAAACCGTTTTCAAAGGCATGTGTCACCCTGCTTTGGACACATTTAGAAAACAGATGATCAAATTATATACTTGTAAATGCTGGTCCCCATTCTCACTTTGAGTGGAAACCCTCTTTTGTTTTTTGCCTGCTTCACAACTTCGAGGTTCTCTCCCTACTAGCAAAAGAGGTGCTTAATTTAGATCGAAAATGTGAATCGGCACAATTAGGCTGCACTGCTCAGCCTCCTCAGTGCCATCTCACTCCTGAAATTACTGCTGAAGTTGCTGGCTGCCTACAACCGTTTCTCTAGTTTTTAGAAAGAGGCAGATCACTGTTTTTATGAAGTCTCTCTCTCTCTCGGGCTGCAGCTCAGAGTATAAGAAATGAGAGCAAAGCAGTTCCAGCAACTGGAACACCCACATTGGAGAGACTTCAGGCAGCCTCTCAAGTTTTATTAATACTTAAGAGGAATTTTTTCCCTTTTACTCTTGCACGCACTCACTAATCTCAGATCTGAGCAAATACTCTGATGACCTCGGTTAGAAGTGGATCAGGCTCCTAAAAAGGCACGTCTGGGGTTTTTTCTTTCTCTTTTTCCCCCCCTCCCCTCAGATCAGTAACTCAGAAATGCAGCTGCACTGTTCTTGTTTTGTCATGAACCTCTTTTCTCTGTATCTCTCTGACCACAGAAATTAGACAGAGCTTGGATGTGCCTATATTTAGTGTATTTACGTGTCTAAGAGGGTGGGAGGGAGAAATGCATTTCAAGAGGGAGAGTGAGACATTGTGATGAGTAAGAATTTAAATCTAAAATCACAAGTCTTAAGAAGAAATGGATTTATAAGAAATGCATTCCTTTAACCTTGAAGTATGGCTCCTTTAAGAGCAACAAGAAAGGTTGTAAACCTCTCCATCTGTTTCAGTCCTGCTTTAAATTCACTTTCAGCCCAAAACCTAAGAACCTCTCCCTGGCCCCCAGCATTACCTTCTCTTATATTATACAGTGCCCACACGCTTGTTGATGTTTTGTTCTCTCTGGTGTTCCCAAGCATCCCTCGTGCTCAGGTAATGATGGAAAAAGCCAAGAGGGGATTTATGGACCAAAGATAGTTTGCAAACTGAAGAACGTTCAGTTAGACTTGAAAAAAATAATCTTTAAATAGTGCAGCTTGTGCCTAGACGTGGAAGTTAGGAGGAGGGAAAGTTCTGCTGGGGAAACTTTGAAGGCAAGGGGAGAGCAGATTTCTTTAGTCTGTCAAGTGGGGACGTGTGCCTGTTGTACAAAGCAAGTTAGGTTCTCAATGTGAGCTTCTTTTCTGTCACTTGTCGGCTTGCTCCAGCCCGTGAGGCATGTTTGTCCCCACCCTAGTGCTTAACCTTGTGCCAGCAGGAGCCGTTTCTCCAGCTGCAGCAGCCCTGGTTTCTCTATCGCTTTTCCAGCAGCACTTCTCCTTCCTCTTCCCCTCCCCCTGGATTTTTTTAAGAGAAAAGTGTCAATTTGAACTTCCTGCTCAACAGACCCCACTGGGACACTGATATGGACCTGATAAGGTGCTATTTATTTATTTTTACTGCTGCAAGGCTTCACAAGTCCTGCTTCCCCCCACCCCTGCCCAGCTTTCAATACTTCCCGGATACTTCCCGACTCTGATAGCGTCACCAGGAATGTTTGCTCTCAGATGCTGGTGTGGTGACAGGCAGCTGATAAGATGTAGATAACATTATCCACGATGCCATTGTGAACCTAGCAGGCCCTCTATACCCTGAAATCTGGGTGGACACGTAGAAAATGAGTTACTGGTGCACAGAATGACTGAAGAAAGGAGTTGATTTTCAATGTCAGAGAGTGCAACCTGTTATTAATTTGGTTTTGAAGGAGCTCTGCATTAAACCTTAACAGCAAGAGAAATAACTGGGAAGCTGTCTTCATGCTTCTGTGCCTGTGTGCTTGCTGTACAACACACCCTATGGTTTGTCCCAGATGTTTTAATTGAACATAACTCTTTGGTTGCTTTTCACTGCAACTTGAAATTACAGAAGCTGCCCACATATCTTAAACTGAATTTGCTTACTGCTGGTCTGCTGCTTGTTTGAAAAAGGTTGCTACTGTAGAAGTCAGTTGCTGTGAGCAGAAGCATTCTTTGAAAGCAGCTGTTTTCTTAGGTACTGTTAGTAAACTGCCTGATTCTTTGCCTTATAGGGTAAAGCTGCCAAACGATAGATTCCGTCAGGGCAGTGAAGAGTAAAGCAAAGAATACATGGTGATAGCTGCTGGTCGTTGCCTCTTCCCATCTTCCTCACTGGGTTCAGCTAGTCCTCAGAACAAATAAACGAACAAAAAAATCTGTTTCTCACCTCAGCTAGTGAAATAAGACAGGCAGTGACGAAGGGAGAATCTGGTTAAAAGGCTGCAACACTTTCGAGTCACAAACCTATTGGCACAGACTTGTACCTCCTGATGGAAAAACCTTCCACTTAACCACAAACATATGAAACCTTCCTGTAGTTTTGTTTTTTTTTTTTTCTGTGTAATGAAATATCTTGAAAGTCATCATTTCAAGATTATATAAATATTGACTCGGAGAGATTAGGTAAAAGCAGGCTTCTTTTTCTGCTGAAGACATCTCTCAGGGTCCTGTTTCTGTTATGCCTAGATAACAAGTTGAGTCCCTCAGTACAGGGTGCATGCCCTGAACTGAGCCAAATGGATGCTAGCTTCTGTTTCCTTCTAAATACATATTTCTTCCCTCCACCATCCTCCCTTGTTTCTTGAAGTGCATTTCATCCTCAGCTGGAGCCAACCAGTCTTGCTTTCTTTTGCTTTGCTTCAGCATTTTTTTTTTTATAAAGCACAGCTGTAAGCAGAGGAGTTTTGCATAGACCGAATGCCACAGAAATCTGCAGTAAATAGCCTGCTTTGTTGTAGATGTTCCTGAGCAGTATATTTAATGAGTAATGATCTGTTTACTGATGGAGAATACCTTCTCTTTGAAGAAGGCTTTCATCCCAACCAGCCATGGGGTTTTGGGTACTGTAAGTAATTGAACTGGCTGGTGAAGTGAGCGCTGCGGTTTGGCAAAAGCCGATTTGTCATGCCTTGTTATTTTACTGAGGAACATTTCTGGGAGCCTGCCTTCTGCAAAGTCCTTCTCTTAAACCTGCATCGTGAACAAATGCTCCTTATTGTGTTTATTAGTAGTCTGCTTCAACAGTCGTTCCAACAGCAAAGACGTAAGGGGAAAGAAAGGTGAAACTGATTTGCAAAGGGAGGCTAAGACCCTGCAGATGAGTCAGTATCCCATCAGTTAACAACGCTTTGATTAACACTTACATCCACAGGAATTTCTTCACTCAGAAATTTGCTTTTTGGGGGAGTTAAATGACTGCTCACCTCTGAGAGTGGCCCTTCCTTCCCACTAAACTTGCAGGAGTCAGATTGTGTTTTGAAAAGGGCTAATGACAGTGGGCTATCTAATCATTGCCTTGTCTTGGTGTTTCAGCACAAACCCACGTGAATCCAAAGCAGCACAGCGCTGATAAAGATGAGCTTTATCAGAAGAGCGTCCCAAAGAAGGAGCACAGCGTGAAAGAAATCCTGAAAATGGAATCCAATCCTCCAAAGGGAAAAGACTTCTTCCAGACCAACATTTCACCAGTTACTCCTGAAAAAGACTTGGACGATTTGCGCAAGAACTATAGCCCAGAGAGGTGTTTCTTCCCTCGAGTTGTTTACCCCATCCGACCTCACATTCCAGATGACTATCTGAAAGCTTCCCTAGCATACGGGATGGACAGACCCAGCTACATTACTCACTCGCCCATCCAGACGTCTACTACACCGAGTCCTTCCGGGAGGAGCAGCCCAGACCAAAGTTTAAAAAGTTCAAGCCCCCACAGCAGCCCAGGGGTCACGGTTTCACCTCTGGCACCCACTTCCCAGGAGCACAGAGAGCCCTACTCTTACTTGAACGGATCGTATGGCTCGGAAGGATTGGGGTCTTATCCCGGATATGCACCCCCCGGCCACCTCCCACCTGCCTTTCTGCCATCCTATAACCCTCACTATCCCAAATTCCTGTTACCTCCATTCAATATGAGCTGTAACAACCTGAGCGCTTTGAACAATATCAATGGCATCAACAATTTCAACCTCTTCCCGCGGATGTATCCTCTCTATGGCAACCTGATCAGCGGAGGTAGCCTCTCCCACCACATGTTGAACCCCACCACCCTCCCCAGCTCGCTGCCCAGCGAAGGAGGCCGCCGACTGCTGCAGCCTGATCACCCGAGAGACTTCCTCATCCCAGCACCTAACAGTGCCTTCTCCATCACGGGCGCTGCTGCCAGCATGAAGGACAAGCCATGCAGCCCCACCAGCGGCTCACCCACAGCTGGCACGGCAGCCAGTTCAGAACACATAATGCAACCTAAACCTACCTCAGTGGTGTTGGCTGCCACCGGCGGCGAAGAAGCCATGAATCTCATTAAAAGCAAGAGGAATGTGACCGGATACAAAACCCTCCCGTACCCACTGAAGAAGCAGAACGGGAAGATCAAGTACGAATGCAACGTCTGCTCCAAGACCTTCGGCCAGCTCTCCAATCTCAAGGTAGGCAGTGGAGAATGAGATACCAGCCTTCTTGAATAGCAGGCTGCTATCAACCTGGCCTTGGTACAGCATCCCCAGCAAGAAAGCGTGGCTGTAAAGACAGTTTTAACTCTGATGGCACCTAATTAGCTAGGTAACATTGTATCTTGGCAAAGGGAGCCTTCTGCTAATTTGGGAACTGTCTGAAAGCACTTTTGTTACGGTTTCTGGAAACTGCAAATTGTTAATTGCTTTGCTTCTCCCTAGGTGCACCTCCGAGTACACAGCGGGGAGAGACCATTTAAATGCCAGACTTGCAATAAGGGCTTCACGCAGCTGGCTCACCTCCAGAAGCACTATCTGGTACACACGGGAGAAAAGCCCCACGAGTGTCAGGTAGGTAGCACACCGCAGAGACGCAGCTCTCCAGGGAGGCAGAAGGGCCAGCAGGGCTCATGCACACCCCTGGTGGTTCGCGGGGAGGGCTGTGACAAAGCCGTGACTGCTCAGGGCTGGAGTCTGTCCCGCAGCTGTTCTCAGCCCTGCTGCGGCAGCCGGTGTGAGACAGCAGGGCTGCCTCCAGCCTGCTAGAGTCACATCTGCCAGTGGAGTTTTGCCCTGAGCCACACTCACAAAGCTGCTCAGCAATATCTAAATAAAAGAGGTGGGGATTATTTTTTTCCCTGTGTGAGGAAGCACCGAGATGCAAAAAGCTGCTGCCTCATCCTGCTCTCTCCTAGCTGTCTGTGACTTAAACCATCAAATCCCCTCCCACTCATTCACTCTCTCTCTGCCACCCCCCTCCCAACATCAGGTTTGTCACAAGCGGTTTAGCAGCACCAGCAATCTCAAAACCCACCTGCGGCTCCACTCTGGAGAGAAGCCTTACCAGTGCAAGCTCTGCCCAGCCAAATTCACCCAGTTTGTGCACCTGAAGCTGCACAAGCGGCTCCACACCCGGGAACGGCCCCATAAATGCATCCACTGCCACAAGAGCTACATTCACCTCTGCAGCCTCCAGGTCCACCTGAAGGGCAACTGCCCTGCTGCCCCAGCCTCCGGCCTCTCGGTAGAGGACCTGAACCGCATCAACGAGGAGATCGAGAAGTTCGACATCAGTGACAATGCTGACAAGCTGGAAGAGGTGGAGGACAATATCGACCTGACAGCCATCGTGGAGAAGGATATACTGACCATGCTCAGGAGGGAAATGGAAGGAGCTAACCTGAAAGCATCTCTGCAGAGGAACCTGGGAAACGGACTCATCTCCTCAGGGTGCAACCTTTACGAGTCGTCGGATATGTCAATTATGAAGTTGCCTCACGGTCACCCACTACCTCTGTTACCTGTAAAGGTCAAGCAAGAAACAGTTGAACCAATGGACCCTTAAGGACTTTTTTTTTTTTTTTTTCCTTTTTAATTTATGACTTGGCAAGTCAGGGTGCCTGTAGCAGTTGCTTGTACATAGATTGAATGCTGCAAAGCAATCTTGGCTTACAGTAGTGTCCCTACGCTCTCCAGCTGAAAAGAAGGAACTCCAAAGTTACTGTTTTCTCAGGGCATATAAAAAGAAGGGGCAAAGGACTCTGCGTTGCCTCACCAGTTACTAAAAGACAATCCTCTATCCATAATTATTTTTACAATGATAGTACTTCGTAATTTATTATGCAAATTAATCATTCTAAAAGCAATAATTAGGAAAATGTTTACAATGACTGGAAAATTCATTGTAATTTTGACTTTAAATGTGTTTTTTTTTTTTTCCTTTTATGGCCATTCTTTGTAGATTTTTTTTTCTCTCTTGTTTTTTTAAACTCTCTCTTTTTTTTTTTTTTTTTCCCCTGCACATCTGTTTTNCTCTCTTTTTTTTTTTTTTTTTTTCCCCTGCACATCTGTTTTAAGAACCTAAGATTAGGGTTTCAGTAAATGTGTTTTATGTACCGATGTCTTTTAAACAAATGTGGGTTGTTTTCTATTGCCAAAGTTGGACAGTTGACATACAGAATCCTACATCTGTTGGCTTGAAAATACTTTTATGTGCAAATCATCCCAAAGGAGAAAAAAAAAACCAAACCAAAACCAAACCAACTAACCAGAAGTAGCAGCAAGCCAGCAAAGACACTGCTCCTCCATCCTCTCTGAGGCTAGCAGAGGGATTCTCCTACCTGCACCTCTACTTGGAGCAGCTGTGGCACAGCAAAC
>VWZI01017528.1:2503463-2515872 GCA_013396835.1 Psilopogon haemacephalus | reverse complement strand
AGGAGAAAAAATAACGAAAAGCAAAAATACTACATTTTTTTTAAAGTCCAGAATTTCCAGTGTTTGGATGGACATACTTAAATGTTATCTATTGCCTTGCAGCTTTGTGACCAGGCTTCTCATTTACATACTTCCAAATGATTGTCATTTCTGGCCTGAAACCCTAACCACTGGGACCACAATAAGACACTCAAAATGTCAGCATGAGACCACTTAGCCCTGTACCAGCAGTGGGAACTGCACTCAAAACAAATGTGGTGCTGCTGGCGAGGGAGACACCAGTGCAAACTACAGCCAGGAGAAGGCCAAGTGTCCACTCTACCACCACCACCTCGGCCAGGATGCCCAGAGAAGCTCATTCACGGAATCACAAAATCACAGAAACAGGCAGGTTGGCAAAGCCCCTCAGCATCACCAAGTCCAACCTAGAACACTACAAGATTCATCTTGAACCGTAGCCCTAAGCACCACATCCAAATCACCATTAAACACATCCAGGGTTGGGGACTCCACCACCTCCCTGGGCAGCTGAGTCCAGTCCCTGACCACTCTGTCTGTGAAAAACATTTTCCTAATGTCCAGTCTGAACCTCCCCACTCTCAGCTTGAGGTCATTTCCCCTTGTTCTGTCTCCAGTTATCTGTGAGAAGAGCCCAGCAGTGGGCTCTCCACAACATCCCTTCAGGCAGTTGTAGACAGCAGCAAGGTCTCCCCTCAGCCTCCTCTTCCTCAAACTAACCATCCCCAGCTCTCTCAGCCGCTGTTTGCCACTCCCATCACTCACTGCCAGATCCAAACCAGAGAGGCCATGTGCTGTCCTGCCCTACCCTACCTGAACGATACAGAAATCATGTTCCTGCTCATATTGAGCCACTCAGCGCCCTGTGATGCTTTAAAACCATTTCACTGTCCTCTTAAAAAAAAAAAAAAAGAAAAAAAAAATCATTTAAACATCTGTCTGGAGAACTTGAAATGCTGCCAGCCCTGAACTGTGGAGTTAAGAAAACCAGAGCACTGGTGTCATAAACGTGCCAAATGCAGCATGTTATATTCCTGTAGTCCACGGAGCTATTGCTGTAATAATTTTTGGTTAAAAAGACTGAAAAAAAAAAAAGGCAAGCCATGGGATAATGGTTACCACCATAAATCAAACTGCATTACTTGGCAAAGCCTTACGGTGGGCTGGAGAGTTATGTCCTGGGGACACTTGTAAGCTTTAGAAGATGTTTAATAAAACACATTACATACAAAGACAATGCACGTTATAGATCACAGCCCCGCCAGGCTGAGCCCAGCAGCTGCTGCCTTGGTCTCTGGCAGCCTCCAAGCTGGCTGGAAGATGCTGCAGGCCTGTGTTGCCACCAGAAATAGAGTGGGTTTCAGCCATGGTGACATCACCACTACCATCAGGTCAGTTAACTTCCGCAGTGGTGGCAAGATGCAGGAGGACATGGCTCATCATTTTGGGAGCTGCCATAAATGATGGAGGGAGTGGAACATCTTCCTGGCCAGGAGAGGCTGAGGGAGCTGGGGATCTTTAGCTTGGAGAGGAGGAGCCTGAGGGGTGACCTCATTGAAGTTTATGAAGATGTAAAGGGTGAGTGCCAAGAGGCTGGAGCCAGGTTCTGCTAGGTGATGCCCAGCAACAGGATAAGGGGCAATGGGTGGAAGCTGAGGCATAGAAAGTTCCATGGAAACATGAGAAAGAGTTTTTTCACTGTGAAGGTAACAGGACACGGGAGCAGGCTGCCCAGGGAGTTTGTGGAGTCTCCCTCACTGGAGATACTCAAAACCTGCCTGGATGTGTTCCTGTGTGATCTGGTATAGGTGATACTGCTGTGGCAGGGGTGTTGACTGGCTGAGCTTTCCAGGTCCCTTCTAGCCCCTGCAATTCTGTAATATAAAATACAGCTCTGCAAGGTCATGCACCCCAGCACAGAGCCATGGACTGCCTGCAGGCAGAGGGGCTTGATGCTCACCTTGCTGCTGTTCATAAAATGATAAAAGAATAGGGGTTAGAAGTGACCTCCAGAGATCATCTAGTCCAACCCCCCTGCCACAGCAGGATCACCTAGGACAGGTCACACATGACTGCATCCAGACAGGTTTGGAAAGCCTCCAGAGAAGGAAACTCCACAACCTCTCTGGGCAGCCTGCTCCAGGGCTCTGTTGCCCTTACAGTAAAAAAGTTTCTCCTCATGTTGAGGTGGAATTTAGAATTGTTAGGGCTGGAAGGGACCTCAAGGATCATCTAACTCCAAGCCCCCTGCCACACGCAGGGACACCTCATACTAAATCAGATTGCTCAGAGTCACATCCAGCCTGGCCTTAAAAACTTCTGGGATGACGCTTCCAGCACCTCCCTGGGCAACCTCTGCCAGTGTCTTTCTTCCTGTATTCTGATTTGTATTTAGTGTGTATCTTTTACCCCTTGTCCTGTCACAGGACACCACTGAAAAGAGCCTGACCTCTTCTTCATGCCCACCCCTCAGATATTCACAAACACTAACATTGCATGGCCAGGAAGAAGATGTGCCCTTGGCCTCCACAGCTCTGCCAGCTGAGATGCTTTGCTGTGGCACAGGGTGAATTAGATGGCAGACTCAGAGTCAGATTTCAGGAGGATCTTGCCCCTTGGGTCTGTTTTTTAAAGCCTGGTGTCTCTCAGAGGAGTACTGGGGGTGACACTGCTAATTCCCAGCATGGGCACTTGTGATCTTGAGGTCGAAAATGAAAACAGTGACTCACGGAGGGGCTATGAGCCCTTTGGGGTCAAATGAGTGGCTGCTGGTGTGCAGCTGCAGCCCAGCACGTGCTGGAACCACGGCTACCCTCGGGAGGCAGCCCAAAGCCTCTGCTGCCCTTCAGAGGCCTCACATTAGCACCAGGGAAATAGCTGTGGCCATAATTAAAGGCAGCCAGGAAGCCCTTGGCTAATTACCGTGTGAGCCAGGGCTGAGTGGCTGTGGTGCGGCCACAGAATGTACCTGTCACAGGGCAGGTATCTGCCAAACACCACTCGTCACAGAGGCCTAAGGAGAACTCACCCTGGCATCCAGGTAGCTGCCCTGGCACCCTCTGCATGGGGCTGGGGTAGATTGGCAAGGACAGGACAGCTGCCTGGGCTGGAGTGTGAGTGGCACAGATGGCAATCCTGGTGGCCTCAGCACTTGACAGTCCTGAAAAGCAGGGGAGCACGACTTCTAGCCAAAACCATGAGGGTTTCACTCTGCACCAGGTGCTGACAAAAGGCCATCCTCAGCCGTTCCATCCAGCACAGGGCACGTGTGAACTGCTGCTGCTTTCTGATGCCAGGGCTTGGGGCAGAAACCTGTGCCCAGGGCATGGGGATGGTGGCACTCGTGTCAGAGATCCCCTAAAAGAGATGCCCATCCCTCCAGGAAAGGGAGATGTGCACTCAGAGCTCTTCCTGCCTCATGAGCTGTCAGCCAGGCACCTTGATGGCACCCAGGTGCAGTGGCCCTTCCCTTCTCCTCCTCCTGCTCCTCCTCTTCAGCTTGGCGCGGAGATGCTTGGGATGCCAAACCACTTAGGTAGGTGTGAGCAAATAGCCCTGCTGAAGGGAGCCAAACCAGTATGACTTCCTTCTTGTGCAAGGATTAATAAAGGCCTTCAGCTCCCTCTCTCTCTCTCTTTTTTTTTTTTTTTTTTTCCCCTATTAATTGTGAATAGGCAAGTCCTTGATCATTTCCTTATCCATGGACCAGGTGAGATTCCTTACAACATTCCTGCCCCAAAGTGGCTGCTCTCTGCTAGGAAGAGAAGCAGAGAATCCTGCAGTAGTGAAACCAGCCACGGCAGGATGAGAGGCTGAGGACTCAGCTGTCACATCGTGGTACTGGTCTCAGGCCCGGAGCTAGATGCGGTACTGCAGGTGAGGCCTCAGGAGAGCAGGGAGGCAGAATCCCCTCTCTCCACCTGCTGGCCACTCTTCTGATGCAGCCCAGGCTGCCACTGACCTTTTGTTCTGCTGTTCCTGTCAGCCTCCAAGCCCCGTGCAGGAATTCTTCGGGAAAGAGGGAATGTTTGGTTTCTTCTGGCTGTGCTGGGGCCGTGTCCCCAGGCAGGGACTCAGTGAAGCAGGATGGGTGGTGTCCCCGAGAGGTCTCACTTTACTGGTCCTGAAAAAAACAAACCCAAAGTCACAAATGTTGCAGAAACTGCAGTCAGGTGTGAAAGGGAGCAAGGATATATGAAAAGTGAAAAGCTGCCTCCTCAGCAAGCCGTTAGGAGCTGCTGAGGTGTCCAGGAGGGTGCTCACAGTCATTCAGAGAAGACCTGGGGTGTGTGTTATGTGTGCTTTTAGTGAGACCAGAGGGTGCAGAGTGGGGCTTTGCTGTGTTGCAGCAATTTGTCCATGTCTGTAGCTGTGGGTGTCAGGAGCTTTCTACTCTGAGTGGTGAGTTTCAGTTTGATTCTGCTCTCCAGAGCTGTGGGGACAGTTTGCACTTGCTTTATCAATGCAGAATCCAAAGAGCTTCATGGTGTGCCCAGCCCCCTGACACTGCAAACTGAGCAAACGTGCTTCAGGCACAGAGAATGAGGGAGGGGATGGCCACAGAGAACTTCTTCTGACAAACCGCTCACACCCTGATCAGCAGTGCCATAAACTGCCTGGAGATCTGTGACCTCAGCACCACCCTAAGAGCTTCTGATCCTGGGCTGCAGAGCTGGGACCCTAGGGCTGGAGCTCTTTCCCCACATCCCTGCTGCCCCCGAGCCCTGCACCACCTCCTCTGGCCTCTTGCACTGATGCCGCAGCACTAGGGGGCTTGGCCTGGCCACTGCAAACTAGGCAGCTTCAGGAGGTGCTCGTCCATCCCCATTCCTCCCTGGGATGTCCTTGGGCAAGCCAGGCCATGAGCCAGGGACCAGAATTGTGCCCTAGGAAGGTCAGGGCAGTTACCTCTATGGCTTTTGGGAAGTAGCCTTAGCTGGGCTCCAAAGCCTCTTGCTCTGAGCAGTAGGCTCTGGGGTCAGCTGATTTCCAAATGAACACTGCTGTCTTTCCATCTGCTCCTAGCACCCATCTTTCAGATTACCCCCCCCAGTGTCCATGCTGCCCATAGCAGTGTCTCCAGATAGGCTATGACTGAGAGGCAGTTGGAGGCACAAGGTCTTCAGAAAGTTTGGACCAGATGATCCTTGGGGTCCCTTCCAACCTGGCATTCTGTGCGATTCTGTGCCCCACATCCTCCACCCCTGCAGCTGCAGCCCGTGTGCTCCTCAGCAGCAGCCTTGGTCTTCCATCCCCCTTGCCTGCAAACAGAGAGCCCACAGCAGCCTCAGCAGCTGCTGCAGACGCCTGCAGAAAAATGCCTTTCCCCCCACCAGATCTGGAGCCCGTGGGGAGGAGTTCAGTGCAGTTTCCCTGGGACATGCAGGTTCCTTTCTCAATTGCTTGGGTGCCAGAACTCACTGGGAGCTTTGTTTTGTTGGTCAAGAGCCTGAGTGCTTTCTCTGGTGAAGTTATGACCTACATAGAAGCAAAGAGTGATGTGCAGATTTCCTCCCTCCCTCAGATCTGCTTGAGGCTTTTTATCTGCCCCCAGCTACACCACTGAGGAATGACTGTGTTGTTTGCTGCACAGGCGCGTGTTGGGTCTGAGCTCAAAAAGGAGCCCAGGAGCAGCCGTGGCTGCAGGTGGAGCTGCCTCTGCCCTGCCACACACAGGTGGTACAGGCTTCTGTGGGGCAGGGGCATGGGCCCTTCTGCTGTCTAGGGCATGCTCAGGGAGCACCTGACAGAGAGGCAGGCTGAGGAGCAAAGGGTGCAGACCACACTGGAGGCTCAGCACTCTCTCACTTCCTTCAAGATCATAGAATGCACTGGGTTGGAAGTGACCTCCAGAGATCCTCCACTCCAACTCTCCTGCAGTAAGCAGGGACATCCCCAGCTGGATCAGGCTGCTCAAAGCCCAGAAAGCAAAGGTCTTCCCTCACCATCTAACCCATTCTGAAGCAGGACACAGTCCTGAAAACCACTCTAAGAGCTTGTTAGACAGAGCCTTTTGCTTCTGGCCTCTTGTCCACCAACTCCCTTTCTCCCTTTAGCCACAAAGGAGCACCTCAGCCTCAAGTGAGTCTGGCTCCAAAATACACTCAGGGTGGACTCAGTCACAGAGTTCATCTCCAGGTTCTCATTTTCCCCAGATTTGGGGTATTTAGGTCCTGGGATGCCTTGCTGGTGCCACACCTAATGAATTTCTTTGATTTAAAATGAATTAACTGTCAAAACGACCATCAGTAGTTTAAACTGACTCAAACCCTAAGGCAGTGATGTGCATCCACACAGGGGAGCATATCCGAGTCTAAGCTTATCTAACAGTGCAGATTTGAAGGCAGACTTATTTTTTTTTTTTGTCTAGAACTTCCAGGCCAGAGCTAAATTTTACATCGAGGACAGGAACCCAGGAGCCAGGAAGCCTAGGTTCAGATTTTGTTACCTCCAGTAGCTGGTATTGAGGGCTAGAACAATTCAGCTGACCTTCCTGTCCAACACCCAGCTCTTTTGTAGAGCAAGTACCAGACTTGTGCAAGCTGTGGTGCCAGACCAATATTTGTGCCTCCTTTTGAGGCCTTCTACTGCGTATTTTCCATGTTCATAGAGAGAAGAAGTTGCTCACAGCACCATCTGCAGCACTGAGAAGCCCTCACTTATGGGCCACGACTAGCCTGAACACAACAAAAAAACTCTCTCTCTACCCCTAAAGGAGCTTACAAAACGAAGCACTGTCAGAAACCCAACAAACCACAGTGGCTGGGTGCAGAGCTTAAATTTCCATTTTCTCTCAGCATTTTCCCACGAGGGGATCGCATGTGAGAGCTCAGAGCAGAGAGTCAGCTCACGCCCGGGTCGGTTGCTCTGGATGCCATTTGGCAATGCAAGAATGACATAAATTAGAGTGAAACCTCCTCAACCTCAGCTGAAGTGAAAACGTGAAGAGCACAAGAGGGGGGCCAGGAGGAAGAGGGGGAAGGAGAGGGGATATTGATCTGTATCTACTCAACAGTCAGCCCAGTGGTGCGGTGGCAACAAATAAGACCTGCCTGTGCTTTTTCAGTAGCTAATAATCTATAGAGAACCATTTCCTTTGCTGCTGTTCAGATAACACATTTGCCACCTCAGCTGCATGCAAATCATTCAGGCCCCTGCTTAGCTCATTTATGTCTCCGGTGCAGACTGAAGGGCAGAAACCTCCCACCAGCATCCACCGACCTGCAGCACTGGAAGGAGGAGGAGTCAGCTCACCCAGAACTTTCTGAGATGCTTAGATGGTAGCTTTGAGGCATAGGAGGTTCCTTGTGAACCTGAGGAAGAATTTTTTTTTCCCTGTGAGGGTGACAGAGCACTGGAACAGGCTGCCCAGGGAGGGTTGTGGAGCCTCCCTCTCTGGAGCTATTCAAGAACTATCTGGATGCATTCCAGTGTGATCTGCTCTGGGTGATGCTGCTCTGGCAGGGGGGCTGGACCAGATCAGCTTTTGAGGTCCTTTCCAGCTCTGGACATTCTATGAATCTACATTTCTATGTATGATTCTATGATTCTACATTTCTATGTATGATTCTACATTTCTATGTATGATTCTATGATTCTACAATTCTATAACTCTATGATCATTAGCGGATGACTGCACCCAGTTCTCTGCAAGGAGAAACTTGGCTTCATGACATCAAGAGGGTTAGCTTTGCTGCTCTCCAGCCCTGTGTCTGACCCACACGTGAGCTGCAGGCTGGAACTGACACGATCCAGCTAAAAAGCATTTGCTATCTCTGCACACAGCTGGGCAACAACTCGTCCCAGATTTAAACACCATCTTTCAGCTCTCATCTGGTGCCAGAAAGATTGCACATCATTAAAAGCCTGGGCCCCCAAAAAGTGTGCTGAAAGTGAGTGAGCCTTCACTTCACATCACTTGGAAACAAACAGCAGGAGGCTGGACACGTGTCTGTGCCTGGTGGAAACCTTGCTCTGATCAAAGAATCACAGAGTCCATTAGGGTTAAAAGGGAGCACAAGGATCATTTAGTTCCATGCCCAGAGACACCTCACACTAGATCAGGCTGTCCAGAGCTTCATCCAGCCTGGCCTTAAACACCTCCAGGGATGTGGCCCCAACCACCTCCCTGGGCAACCCTTTCCAGGCTCTCACCACCCTCATGCTGAAGAATTTCTTCCTAACATCCAGTCTGAATCTACCCATTTCCAGCTTTCTTCTATTCCCCCAGTCCTATCACTCCTTGACGTCCTAAAAAGTCCCTCCCCAGGTTTCTTGTAGCCCTCTTAAGATACTGAAAGGCCACAATAAGATCACTTCAGAGCCTTCTCCTCTTCAGACTGAACAGCCCCAGCTCCATCAGTCTCTCCTCACAGCAGAGCAGCTCCAGTCCTCTGCTCATCCTTGTGGCCCTTCTCTGGACACCTTCCAGCACATCCATAGCCCTCTTGTAACAGGAACTCCAGAACTGGATGCAGTACTCAGGTGGGGTCTCACCAGTGTGGAGTAGAGGGGAAGGATCACTTCCCTCGCCCTGCTGCCCACACTTCTCTTCGTGCAGCCCAGGCTCTGGTTGGCTTTTTGGGCTGCAAGGGCACACTGACTGCTCTGCTGCTGCTGCTTTCCCTCACTGTTGTGGGTTGGATTTGGACTCCAACAAATTAGAATTTACCTCCCAAGTAAATTACAAAAAACCTCAAGAGTTTGGAAAGAAAATGAAATACTGTATGTATAAAAGTGGACTAAATATAAAAAGTATAAAAGGCAATAAACATCTACAGGGTATATTTACATAGATTTACAATTTAGTAACTCCCTTGTACTCTTAATTCAGCTTTCTCTCTGCCCTGGGCAGTGCAGAGGGACTGCTTGGCAGCCTCTTCCCCCACCTTCTCCCTTCCTGGTACCTGAAGAGACACAATATATGAGTCAGTTGAGCCAGCAGAAGGTCAGAAGGGAGAAAAGGGAGGTATGAAAGCAAGCAGAGCTGCAGAGAAAGAAGTGGTGAAGAAACAGGCGTGAACTGGGCAGAGGAAGCTCGTGTTACTAAGTAGAAACTACTCAGCAAAGGAATGGGATGACATAAATGTATCAGTTATTATTATTAGTCTGTATCCTACCCTTAACTTTATTTCCCTTTTACTCAAAAGCCTCTGGAAAATTCCTATTCTTGTTTGCAATTAGGAACTAGGCTGAGGTGCTAGTTGTAAACCACCACACCTGCACACCTGCCCCCCTGCACTGACCCAACACCAGCACGGATGGAGAATCAGTGGCAGAACTGATTCTGCTTGTCCATGTGCAAGCTTCAGGAGCCTCCATTACAGGACCACACATAGGTGGTGGTGCAGAGGTTTTGCTCCGCTCTGTCCTAGCCAAAGAGCAGCCACAGGGCTGAAGGAATCAGCACACACTGCAGTCTGGACCAAGCATCTTTCCAAAGGAACCGGTGAGGCTGCAGAGGGGTGGGTGCCACTCACTGGTTTGCATCATACAAGGAAACGGAGGAGGATTCCAAATCTATTATTCTGGGATTAGTGTGTGAGTTTTCCTCCTAGCCTTATGAAAGGGTTCTGTTTCCCTGTTGACAAATGACCTACAACACTCTCTAAATAGGCAGGGCCTTGTCCACTGTCACCAGTGTGGCAGCCTTTGCTTCAGAGGAGATAAGGAGATAGGTCAGGCAGCAGGCAGCAGGTGACTGCATCTCCTGCCAAATACCCAGGCCTGATGTGCTGTTTGCTAGAGCTGCTGCTCAAGATATGTTTCCTGCTTACCTCTTCTCCCTCAGGACAGTTTCTTCTTTATAATTTCTGTACCATCTTGGTCATTTTCCGGAGAGTCCCAGAAGGGTAGGGGTTGTAAGGGACCTCTGCTGGCCATCTAGTCCCACTCACTGCCAGAGCAGGTCACACAGGATGGTGTTCAGGTGGATTTTGAACACTCCAGAGATGGAGACTCCATCACCTCTCTGGGCAGCCTGGTCCAGTGCTCTACTGTCCTCAGAGTGAAGAAGCTCCTCCTTATGTTTAGATGGACCTCTCTGTAGTGAAGTTTGTGCCCCTGACCTGTTGTGCTGTCACTGGGCAGCACTGAACAAAGCTTTGGCCTTGGCCTCTGTACATGCACATTGTGCCCTGCCCAAGACATCATCTCCAGAACTCTATTAGACAAGCAAGAACAGAGAAGAACAAAACTAAAAGACAAATCCAACGCTTTGGAGACTCTTTTGTCCTGCTATAGAAGGGAATTAAATTGTGTTTGCCTCCTCCCCTTGCTCCAGTGGTGGAGGTGGCATTAATGCAGCAGAACACATCTCTCCTCAAGCTGTCCTGCAGCTTTTAGAACATGGAGAGCAAAAGGCTTTAATGTTGCCTTTGCACCTCCTTCTGGAAAGCCAGCTAGGCCCTACTGGTAACAAGTGAAATCAAACTGGTTGTTGCTGTTCAACTTCTCTGTGCTATTTCCTCACATGGGTTAGTCATGACCAGCTCTGAAAAAAACAAACAAACAACAAACCAACAAAACCAACAAACCAGGAGGCAGAGGGAGTTAAGCACTCCCATACAATCTACCCAATAAATTTGTCATGCCCCTTATATAGAGCTGTGCCTCCAGTTCTGCCTGTTCCCTGACATCTCTGCAGTTTGAACAATGTTGGCAGGATTTGAGCAATTAGGGCATTCCAGGTGGGAAGGCTACCCTCAAACACAGGGTGTGTTTGGCCTTGTGCCTGCAGCCACCCCTGATGAGCATGGATTGCACAACAGCTGTGAAGTAGGAAGGTCTTCTTTCAGTTTCATTATGGCCTAGATTGCTGTGGTCTAGCAAGAGGCCAGCACCCCAGTGGTGAGGATGGACCAGCACACAAGGGTGTTTTACCCTTGCTAGAGGCCAGCACCCCAGTGGTGAGAACAGACCAGCACACAAGGGTGTTTTGGTCTAGCAAGAGGCCAGCACCCCAGTGGTGAGGATGGACCAGCATACCTTGACTGGAGTGCTCTGCAGAGCACAAAGAGGGAAGTCCATTGCTGTCCAAGTGCTAAACGCTTTGCAACTGCTGGCACTCTTATGGCTTCATAAGAGTAACCTCTCCGACGCAGCAAGGAGAGGATCTGGTCGAGGAGGTGTGAAATTAGGGGCTTGTTCCCCCTTCTTTTGGTTGAGCAGCACTGGGATCTTGGTTTCCTTTTTTTGGGGCAGCAGCGAGCAGGGCTGGAGAAGTCCAGCAGCCTTGCACCGGGTGGGACCTGCAAGACCACAGTCCACCAGGACAGGGACAAAACTGCCTCCCAGGCCAGCCAGCTTGGGAGATGACATCCTCAGCCCAAACCACGGCTGAGGCTGGACAGCAAACGTGAACTGCAAATGGCAGCCCTGAAGAGAAGCACCCCAGGTCACTGGGAGGCCAGCAGCTGCCTGACCAAACTGCCACAGCCCAGCTCTGCCCGCAGCAGGGCACACCCAGTGGCCACCCTGCCTGGCAGGGATGCTTGGCTGCATAGTCAGGACCTGGCTTAAGTAAGAAAAAAACAAATCTAAGCAGCAGAGAAGGAACTTCTGTAGGTCACAGCCACCAGCAGTGCTGCCCATCCACTCTGAGCCTTCACAGGAGATCTCCAGAGCACTGGTGAAAGGTGGAGGTCAAGTCCATGATGTCTGGCTGCCCCTGCCTGTAAGACCTGAATGTGTCTGAATGACCCAACCTGTGCTTGGGTGCTCCTGCAAAGCCCTCCCCACACCTCACCAGGGTCCCTCAGGAGCAGCCCCATGCTGGTAAGAACTGCTGAGCACTGGGCACTCAGCCTCTCCCCTTGTCGCTGCTGGTGCTTCCCTGACTGGGCTGCTGCTGGTGTTCATCACACAGCTTTGGCAGGGAGAGGCAGACATGTGGCAAACATTAGCAGACTTTGCATTTAGAATCTATCTCAGGAAAGGACAAAGGATGCCTCAGCTCTGTGGGGTCTTGGGGTGAGCTCAGGTCTACCCTTCCCATTGCCAATCCCAGTGCTGGTCTTCACCATGGTCTTCCTCTGACTAAGGGAAAAAAAACAAAAAACCAACCAAAACCCACAACTTTCTGGTGAAAATCATGTCAGAAAATAATGGAACTGAGAAGCCCTGGCAGGCACATGTGTGTCTCATTATACCTCAGTTTGGTTTCACTATATATTTTACACTATGTAACATAAATTTCACTCTGCCCCACAAGTATTTCAATATGTGATAGGCAGAAAGTGGCAGTTTACACTAAAGGTTTCAGTATGTGCTAGGATATTTCAAATACTATAAATTCTCCTCTTAAATGAAATCTGCACTGTGCAGATCAGTCAGAAATGCAGTTGGGTTACTCTGCCCAGTGCGGGTTGGGTTTTTTTACTTCCCCCCCCCC
>VWZI01017528.1:2446160-2503454 GCA_013396835.1 Psilopogon haemacephalus | reverse complement strand
TTTCTTCCCCCCCCCCCCCCCTTCCTTCAGAACAGTATTTAGCACTGAGCTGTTTATTTTTATCACACCTATTAATGGATGATTAAGTGAAAATTCTTTAAACATCCACCACACAAGGCTTGGGCAACCTGGGCTCCCTCTCTGGACCTTTTCCCTTAACTCAGTGCATGCAATATGAATAAACACATCACATTCACTGAGGCTGCTTTAACAGAAGCTTCCTGTGTGAGGCTTGTTATGAGTTTGCTCTTTTGTAAGTGAATTCTCTTTGAGCAAGGAAACTTTGAGGGACCTGAAATCATAGAATCATAGAATGGTTTAGGTTGAGAGTGACCTAAAAAATCATCCATTTCCAACCCCCCTGTGCCACAGGCAGGGACACTTCCCACTAGAATAAATCACTCAAGGCCTCATCCAACCTGGCCTTGAACACTTCCAAGGAAGGGGCATCCACAACCTCCCTGGGCAACCTGTGCCAGTGTCTCACCACCCTCACTGGAAAGAACTTCCTCCTAACATCCCATTTAAATCCCCTGTAAGGGTGGGTTAAGAGTTGTTAATATGAGCAGGTCTATGAAGGGTCTGCACTGGATCACCTTTTATTGCAGATGAAGGCAGATTTAGCCTGGAGATTAGGAAGAAATTGTTTACAGTGAGGGTGGAGAGACACTGGCACAGGTTGTTGATGCCCCCTCCCTGGAGGTGTTCAAGGCCAGGTTGGACGAGGCCTTGAGCGACCTGTTCCAGCGGGAGGTGTCCCTGCCTATGGCACAGGGGGGTTGGGACTGGATGAGCTCTGAGGTCCCTTTCCAAACTAAACCATTCTGTGATTCTCTGAATTTTCAGTGGGTGGTTTCAAAGCACTGAAACATCTGTGCTGCCCTTCAGTGCTTAGATCAACTGGAGGCCTGCCCTGCCCCATCAGAAGCCTCAGCAGTGTGACCCTGCGCCGGAGTGACTCTGGACAAGCCACTTAGAGAGTCACAAAGGCTGTGCATTAATTACAAACTGGGTCTCCCCACCTAACTCTCTGCCCCACCGCAGGCCTGGCAGACCTCGTTGGCTCCCTGCCAAATAGTTCAAGCACCTATTAGCCCAGGAGGACATAAAGAGCTTGGCTTGTAAGGTGCTGGATTTCAGCCCGGCTGCTTCAAATCTCCTAACCCACAAGAGCAGCTTATCTCTGTTTGGAGGTCAAAGACCTCAGCAAAGCCCTGTTGACAGGTGCGTGCTGGCACGGACCCGAACGCTGGGCACTTCAGATTGCAGAGCTTCCCTGGGTTCCTACAAGTGGGGCACAAGGGCTACCCAAGCCACCAGTGACACACTCAGGGCTGCCTTCAGCCTGCTAATGCTGTTATTTGGAAAAGGAAGTCACTGAGTGCTCCCTCAGCTGACAGGAGCAGAACTGAATGCATCCAGTACACAGCTTGGCTGCCCTGTTCTCCAAAACTAAAACCCAAAACCCACAGCACTCCTTCACTGCGGTCTCTACCTACCATAAGAACCAAAATCTGCCTCAGACACACCACAAAGTGAAGCTCATGAACTGCGTCAGATGCTTCCCAGTGAGTGGGTTGAAGGGAACAGGAATGTTTGTGTCAGATGTGAGGCATGGGGACAGTCTGGAGACTGGAGATTGCTGGTTTTGTCCCAGACCGGGGCTGGGTGCAAAGAGAGCTGCCTCCTCATGCCCAGATGGGTGCAGTGGAAACTGCCTCCTCATGCCCATTTGGGTGCAATGGGAGCTGCCTCCTCATGCCCATTTGGGTGCAATGGGAGCTGCCTCCAGATGCCCAGATGGGTGCAGTGGGAGCTGTCTTCTCATGCCCAGCCTGAAACCTGCAACCAGTAATTTCCCCATGTGCTCCTCTCAGGCAGCTCAAGAGCATCCCTGTGTTAGGCTGGATAAAATGTGGGGTCATGTCTCCATTTGGGAGGATATTTGGGAGGAGATAAAGGTGATGTTTGTAAGTGCATGTCCACATTCCAGCATGACCAAGCCTGAGCTGTTCGTGCTGAAGAAAAGGAGAATAGACACCAGCACAAACTTTCCCATATTGAGGTAGCCCTGTGTTAGATTTGGGCTGAGATATACCCAAAGCACTGTCAATATGCCCTAGATTCCACTGCTGATACTGCCAACAGAAGCTAAATTACAAGGATTTTCCTGTAGCCAGGTTGCCAGTCAAACAAGTTTTGGAAGGAGGGAAATAACATTACACATATCCTCCAAATCTCCTCCTAAGCACTGTCAGGCTATAATTTTAGCTTGCTCTTATTACTGATCAGCTCTAATTGTCGCTGAGCCATCCTTCAGCCATCAGGAAAGTTACATTAGCTAAGCTGTTGCATTACTTTCACTAACTGGTCCTGCCCAAAGGTTTTAGCATTTCTTGAGCGAAAAGGCAGAATGGCTGCAGGAGGTCACAAAACATCCACCAGCTCCTTCATCAAATCCACACCTCTTCATCTGGCCCAGTTAAGTTTCACTTGCAGGCTAAAACATATGATTTCAGGAAAAGAAATTGCAGCCTAGCCTGCAGTATTCACCTCTGTGATATCAGAAGCAGCTGGCACAGCCTTGAAGGCCATGCCCAGTTCCATGCACACCAACAACATGGAGCAAAGGACTTTTCCACCCCTCTAACCTAAACCATTCTATGATTCTTTGATTCTGTAAGAAGTTCTTTACAGTAAAGGTGCTGAAACACTGGCACAGGTTGCCCAGGGAGGACTGAAGATCAAATTCTGTGATTCTGTGACCCACAACCTCCCTGGAGGTTTTCAAGGCCAGGTTGGATGAGGCCTTGAGCAGCCTGTTCTAGTGGGAGGTGTCCCTGCCTATGGCACAAGGGGGCTGGAACTGGCTGAGCTTTGAGGTCACTTCCAATCTAAACCATTCTGTGATACTATGATTTCCTCAACAGCTGTTGAGTACAAATTTATACCCAAAGAACCAAAATGGGATGGTTCCCAGAAAGGGAGGAGATACCTCCCCAAAAACTGGCAAAGGCACTGTCTGGGTGGCTCAGCAAAACCCATGCCTCAGCAGAAAGGTGGAAGCCCTTGCGACGTGGAAGGTGTCGAGATGTATGGTACAGAAAGGCCGATGATTAAAAGTGAGACATCCTCTTTCTGCTGCCTTCACAGCCTGGTCATGAATATTGACATATTTTTCTACAATTCAATATAATGGAATCTTATTCTGACTGGGAAATGAAACAGAAAAAAAAAGTCTTTGTGGCCAGAGTTGGGTTTGGTATTGATTACGCACGTCAAAAATGCTTTCTGCTGCTCTGCATGAAGCCCTCAGAACAGTGCAAAGTAAAACTTCAGGAGCATGAGACAGTAGTTTTTGTGACACAAAGGTCCTCAAGTGACTCCATCATCCATTCTCTGAATGAAACAGCAGTGCTGATGTTGAGGTTTCCCACAACACATCCTCCAGCAGCAAGGAGCAGTACCTGTGCAAGCTGTGCCACTGCTTTGTGCAGGACCTCCCAACCCAGCCCAGCTGAGAGAGGTCCAGGCCTAGGATCTGCTGCAGGGGAAGAAGCTCTGAAGTGATTTTTGCCAATAAAAGCCTCCTTATGCAAGGTGCCACAAACAAGGATTAAATGCACCCCATCAAGTGTACTGCTGGCTCCAAGGTGACCCTGAGGTGCCAGACGTTGTGCTTCACAGGTGAAAGCCACCACACCACCACGTTCATGGAGAGGGCAGAAAGGAAAGCACAGAGGGAGCTGCAAGATGGTGAGTGAATGAGAAACCTGGGTGAGATCAAGAATCCAGCTCTGTCATTTCACTCCCCACACACTGTTTTTCTCCTGGGCCCCACCTTCACTGTTTTCTTCACTCTTCTCGTTTCCCTCTCCCTTCCTCTGCACCCTTCTCTCGCTGTTTTCCCACTGGGCTGCCCAGCTGGTGGTAACAGCCAGCAGAAACGAACTCACAGCTCGTATGCTGAGGGAGAAGCTGTGCAAGGAGGGTCACAGAGTGCTCCAGGATGAGGGTTTTAGTCACACTCCCCATGCAGTTACTGAGAGCAAGCCTGTGATGGAGAGAGGACCATGGAGAGCAAGGGGCAGGGGCAGCCTCATCTCCACTCAGCTCAGGTCAAGCATTAGCTGAAAGAGAAGCTGCAAATTAAAGAGTCTTCATGTAAAGGACAGTGACCGTGGAAACAGTGAACAAGCCAAGCAAGTTCCTGGGCTGTGCTGGTACTTCAGAGCTCCAGGACCACCCTCATGGCCTGCTCTCTGCCTCATTTGAAACGAGGGAAGGAGCTTAGCTTGCACTGTGGAAAAACTCCAGAGAGGGTGTGAGCACACATGGCCGGTGGAAACCTACCCTCTGAAGTGCAGATCATTTTAATTACAGCTCCAAGAGCAGGTCAGGTGCAGCTCTCAGCCAGACAGTTCCCATCCTGGTCTTTGATTCTGGGTGGTGAAGACCCTCAGGAATCCAGCCGAAAGAATGGCAAATTGTCTTTTCTGTGGCAGTTAGGACACCTACTGACCCTCAGCAGCAAAACTCCAACGCACACAAGGAGAACAACACACCTCTGTGTGGAAGAAGCCATCCCCAGCTTTCTGTACGTGTTCCCTCTCCGTGTCTTTCAGTGCCAGGGAGAGGTTTAGTGCACGGCGCAGCTGATTTCCACGCACAGGCCCTCCCAGCCTGGTTTGCTTTGAAGGAGGACCTCACTTCTAGTAGGTTTTGTGACAAACTCCCAGCAATCTCCAAAGCCTTCAAATTCTGCTGGGTGTAAATGTACCGCAGAATGACTTGGGTTGGAAGGGATCTTAGGCACCATCTCCTCCAACCTCCCCACCGCGGGCAGAGACACCTCTCACAGAAATCACAGAAGGAGCAGGGCTTGTGCAGCGCTCCTGGAGCACCATCTGCAGCCACAGAATCACAGGAACATGCAGGCTGGCAAGGCCCCTCAGCATCACCAGGCCTGACCTGGAACCCTACTCTACAATGTATTCACCTTAAACCATAGCCCCAAGCACCACATCCAAACCACCCTGAAACACATCCAGGCTGGGTGACTCCACCACCTCCCTGGGCAGCTCCTTCCTGACCACTCTCTCTGAGAAAAAACTTTTTCCTGATGTCCAATCTAAACTTCCCCAGCCTCAGCCTGAGGCCACTGCCCCTTGCTCTGTCTCCAGTTACCTGTGAGAAGAGTCCAGCAGCAGCCTCTCCCTGCAGGTAGACATCAGTGAGGTCTAACTCATCTAGACCCAGCTGCTCAAGGCCTCATCCAGCTTGCCCTCGAATCCCTCAGGGAGGAGGCATCCACAGCCTGCCTGGGTAACCTATTCCAGAGTCTTACACCCTCCTGCTGAAGAACTTCTTCCTCAGCTCCAGTCTAACCCTGCTCTGCCTCAAACTGTTGCCCCTGGGCCTGTCTCTAGACAGCCTCACAAAAGTCTCTCCCCATCCTTCCTGCAGGTTCCCCTCAGGTACTGGAAGGCAGCTCTGAGGCCCTCCTGGAGTCATCTCCAGTCTAGGCAGAAGTCTTCTCCTCCCCAGCCTGATTGCACAGGGCTTGCTTTCACCTTTCCCACCCAGAGCAGAAGGGGCATGAGTAACCAGATCGCACACTTGTTCCCACAGCATCTCCATTTGTTGTATCTGTTGGCCTGCGTTAGTGAAACAACGCCAGGGTGAGGGCTTCAAGCACCTCCCGTGGCAAGTGCTGCTTCAGAACCCAACCCGTTCGGGCGGTTCAGCTGCGCTCAGCTCAAGCCCTCCTTCACTCCCCAAGCCTCACAGACCCTTTGCCTGCTTCTCTTTCTCTTCCAAGCGTTTTTTAATCCACAGAAATGCTACCAAGCCCAGAAGGAAACCCGTACCTTTAAACTCCACCTAATTGCTCCTTAATTTGCACATATAAAAAACCTGAACCACTGCAGAACTCATCTCCAGGTAGGGCTGTTGGCATAGTTCTGTGTTCTTTTGTGTGCTTTATTCTGCCTGTTTAGGAAGGAGCTGGTTTGCCTTTGATTCCACACACAAAACCTAATTACCTGAGCTCTGGAGATAGGAAAAGGTGAGCAACAAAACATCATCTCATTTGAAACTTTTCTTCCACAAGCTAATTTGATGGCAGAACTTGAAAGGACAGAAACCTGCAACCTACTTCTGAGCGTTTGAAACTGGATGGTTTTTTTGTTTTGTTTTGGTTTTTTTCACCTCTCTAAGAGATATTACTCAGGTTTACTGTGACATTTTGAAATGTCACCATCTCAAAACCAGAAGCTTTAATGCTTCCTATCTGCTGTAATTCAGAAATCCTCTCTCTGTGTGATGCTCTAAGAACCTCTCTGTGCGTGAGGACAGGCTGAGGGGAGTTTGGGCTCTTCAGCTTGAAGGAGAGGAGCCTGAGGGCTGCCCTCATTCATGTTTATAAGGATGTGCAGGGCAGTGCTGGGAGGATAGAGCCAGGCTCTGCCCAGGGATGCCCAATGACAGGACAAGGGGCGCTGGGGGCAAGCTGGAGCAGAGGAGGTGCCACAGGAACAGAAGGGGAAAGTGTCACTGTGAAGGTGACAGAGCCCTGCAGCAGGCTGCCCAGATTGGCTGTGGAGTCTCCTTCTCTGGAGACATTCAGAACCCACCTGGATGTGTTCCTGTGTGACCTGCCCTGGGTAATCCTGCTCTGGCAGGGTGGCTGGAGTGGATGATCTCCAGAGGTCCCTTCCAACCCTCTGTGATACCCTTTCTCATCCTAAGGGAATTTTTAAAAACTAAGGAAACTAAATTTAAAAATTCAGGAGTCTGCTTCCCATCCAAATAAACAGAGACTGCCAAGATCAGTGGCTAAAGGCACCTTCCAAAATCCTTACTTTGACATAGCCACAAAATTTGAGCCAAATATTTTTGGTTTTGAGGAAGAGAGGAATACTTTGCCCTGAAATGCACTTTTGCTACATCAAGAAAACAACATTATGAATTTTAGGTTGGACTTGGTGATGCTGAGGGGCTTTGCTAACCTGCTCAACCTGCACTGCACAAGCTCTTGCTCATTCCCCAGCAGAAATCTTTCTCTTTGTCCCTCTGCCTGCTGTTCACATTCAACAGCTTTTCCCATTCCCCATTTTCCAGTTACCAGGACTTTCACATTCTTCCCAGCAGTGGCAATGGCATCCAACAATTAACCAGCACCAACTTCTTATATTTAGGATGCTCCTTTTTTTTTTTTTTTTCTTTCTTCTTTTTTTCCCTTGTTCTTTTTTCCTCCCTCTCCCTCTTTTTTTTTTTTTAATTTTTCTTCTCCCCATCTTTTATTTTCCCCTAAAGAATTAACAGAAAATAATACCAAACGTCAATAACCAATTTCCAGCACTTAATAAAAAGGCATTGCCTTGTGGCCTGACTGACAGAATATGAAAGAACTAGTTGGAAAAATCCACCTTTTCTCCACTGAACATTCAAAAACTGCTGTATGGCAACGAAATGCAGTGAAGGCAGTGATAAGCTCTGTATTTTACCCTTTCTAAACCAGGATTTCACTTGCTGCTCAGATACTCTATGTTTAGAATTTAACTGTGTGTGACTGTGCAGTTCTTAGTAGTGGCTTTGGTGAGCTCTGTGTTAGATTCTGACCAATTTAGACTAAATCTGCCACCTTTTTTATCCCTCCCAGAGGTTGCAACACTTCAAAGGGAAGTATCTACTTAAGCCACACCACACCTTCTGCTGCTATTGTTATTCACACACTAAGTAAAAGGAGCTACCAAAAAAATGAAAGGGGTTTAAATCAGGTAAAGCAAAGATGCCACTTAACTTCTCTGTTTTTGTTTGGGTACTTCACCAAATCAACTCTTAAGTAGCTCCTATTTACTAAGTATTAACTAAATGGTTTTGCCTTCCATGCCAAAAAGAGTTGTTACATCGAGCTGGAAATAAAGACAGACTCAAACTTCGGTTTATTTTTTTAATAAAGTTTAAATAGTTAAAATAAGAGGAAAAGAGTACGTTTTAAAGCCAAGCTGCTTCTTTGTTCCATGCTAGGTCTTAAAAAGTGTTGATTTCCTAGCAGGCATGGGCCATGAGGAGACAGCTGAATACTCCAAATGCTGGTGTAGAACAGATTAAAACTGCCAGTGACTTACACCAGCTTACCTTAAACCAAAGGAACCCAAGCTTCACCGTGTTTTGAAATGCACTGCTTCTTATCCTGATGCATGAGGGGGAAAAAAAAATTATCCCTACAAAAGACTTTTTGAAATATGAAGATTCTACAAAATATCAGCTTTGCCCACTGGCAGGACTTGGGAAAATTCTCCATGCTGCCTGCCTAAGGAAGTTTGTAAATGCCAATCCAATGCTGTGACAAGAACTCCAAACAGAAATGGAAATCAGAGCCTAACCAACTCATCCCACTGTAAAGAATGTTCTGCTTCAGTTCTGCAGCAAGCCACAGCAGCAGGGTTTGCTCGCTTCTAAAAACTCTTCCTGACCCACAGAATGCAAGCACAGGTTTAGCTGACTCTTCTTACCCCCTCTCCCTTCCATTTCCTTAATGTTATTTACATTAAAACACTAATTTGTCTGCTGACTTTTTCTGCCCCTAGGGCTTTTTCTAGCCTCAGTTTTAATCCTTCACTCAAGGAGATCCTTCCTCTCTTGTTTCTTAGAGAGCTTTTTGCTTGATTGATTGATTTGCATTTTTGTCTTGTTTTCAGATACAGGTAAGGATCCTACCATAAGGGGAGCATGGGAACAGCACTGGGAGTTATTGGGACATTTGCAGGCCAAGATTCTCAGTAGGAACTTGAACAGTTACTTATTTTTGTAAGAAAAAGGTCATGCTTGCTTAATATTTGATAATATTTCACATACTTGATATAGGTCTGCTATCAACATAGTCTGGTGCCACCAAGAGCCACAAAGTGCAGACAAAGCAACAGAGCACAGGGCTTGATGAATTCAGCAGAATGCACACACACAAAAAATGATTGAAAAGTCAGAGTCCCAGCAGCAGCAATGGCAACAAACGTTCACAAACCAAATCAGTTCAATAACCTAAAAATACATCTCCTAAAGTAAGGGTGGGGGAAAAAAAAATCTGTGCAGTGAGATTAGAAGCTTCCAAATTTCAGATTGGTTGCTGAGGGGACCACGGCAGAAAACTAAACTCAAGAGGTAAGGAAGTATTTAGGTGGGAAATGGCTTTCCAGGTGATTAAAAAGCAATAAGTCTGTTGATCATCCTAGGATTGAACTGGTTTCCAGTCTATGAGAAAACAAACCAAACCAAAACAAAACAGCAGGCTAGAATAATTTGCAACATTCTGCTTTTGTTTTGGTTTTGTTTTTTGTTTTTTTCTGTAACTTTTTGAACTAGATTCAGAAAATGTTCCTGGAGAAAAACAAAACTCCTGTAGATGAGCACAAAAAAAAAAAAAAGGCCACGGCAGATTAGCCTACATCACTGCTAGCCTAGGAAAAGTGGTTTGAACAGCAAACACGCTGGGGGCACACAGAGCAAAAGGGATTTGTAAACGCTGAAGTCGGGGCACTGTTTTTTAAATGACAAAACCATGCTGGCTAGGGGTAAAAAAAAATAAACAAAGCAAAAAAAACCCCCAAGAACCCCCAAACCTCTCACTGCTCGCTATCAAAGTTAAGAGCTCATTTCCATCCCACCAGACATACTGCAAACACCAAGTCCTCATTAAAGGAAAAGTTGGGTTTACGGCAATTCGATCTGTTCCAAAAAGCTCTTGGTAACCCAACCTCTCCCTGCCTGACTCTCTAGAAAATTAAACTGGTGTTTCCACTCTCCAAACGCTGCCGCTTTAGCAAACAGCCCTGTTTATTTGTTAACCAGAAGAAGTACACCCGAGCGGCACGTTTCCATCCCAGAGTTTGAGCTCGGTCCTGCTTTACAAGCACGCAGCAGGGCTGGCAGAGCTCCTGCACACTTCCATTTCATTGCAGCGGGGAAGGGAAGCAGCAGCGATGATGCAAAGTCAGATCAGCCCCAATCACCCTCCTCTGGGGATAGGATCTCTCTCTCCCTGGTTGGCTTGCAGCAGTGAGGACTTCTCGTTTTGGTTTGGGTTTTTTTCTTTTTTTCTTTTTCTTCAGGCTGCCTCTGTCCAAAGACTTGAGAGAAAGCAAGAAGTTGAGGTGGCCTTTGTGATTCCAGCTGGAGAGGGCTCCTGGCACCGAGGCGGCTGAGTTTCAATCGGTAGGTCTGGGAATGATACTAATGTGGAGAAAATTATCTGGATAGCTCATATGTTCACTTAGCCACTGGATGGGGGTTTCCAGCATTGGCTCGATTCCATGGATCATCACTTGAGTCTTCTGCTCTCCATCTAATCCAAAGAAAAAGAGAAACCACTCAAAAGTTCACAGGAAGATGAAACGTTTGCTTAGCCCATTCAATTATCTATAGTTAATTGGCACATTTAATTGGCCTTAACAGAGCCTCCACACGTAACAGAAGGAAAAGCAGGAAATACTGGTATGGAGAAAGCTGAGATTTCTGTCATCTAAAAGCAGCAGCTTGGAGTTCAGATTAATTACAAGGAAAAGAAAAAAAAAAAAAAGAGGGGGGGGGTGTTTAAAATGAAACTTCATGAAAGTGTCACTCTTCTTTTATTAGTTATAACTTCTCCCTCCCTCCAGCGATGGCAGCTTGGCATCAGCACAGCTAGGGCAGAGCCATCTCGATCAGCTCTAAACCAGGGGGATTTTACAGGCTTCAGCTCACCTGCACTACTGTGGCCAGCTCTGAGACCCCCAGCACAAGAGAGGGTCTGGAGGAGGGCCACAGAGATGATCAGAGGAGGGGCTGGAGAACCTCCCCTCTGAAGACAGGCTGGGAGAATTGGGGCTGCTCAGCCTGTCATGGAGGAGGGCCACAGAGATGATCAGAGCAGGGGCTGGAGAACCTCTCCTCTGAAGGCAGGCTGGGAGAACTGGGGCTGCTCAGCCTGTCATGGAGGAGGGCCACAGAGATGATCAGAGCAGGGGCTGGAGAACCTCTCCTCTGAAGACAGGCTGGGAGAACTGGGGCTGCTCAGCCTGTCATGGAGGAGGCTCCAGAGAGGCCTTGGAGCAGCATTTCAGCACCTGAAGGGGGCCTATGGGAGGGCTGGGGAGAGGCCTGTGGGGACAGGATGAGGGACAATAGTTTGACACCGGAGCAGGGCAGAGTTAGGTTGGACACCAGGAGGAAGATCTGCACAAAGGGAGTGGTGAAATACTGTGACAGGCTGCCCAGGGACGTGGTTGAGGCCCTGGCGACATCCAGGATCAGAGCTGATGAGGCCCTGGGCGGCCTGCTCTAGTTGGAGGTGTCCCTGCAGGGGAATTGGACACGATGACTTTTAAGGGTCCCTTTCCAAATGCAATCTGTGAACCTGAACTTCCTCAAGCAGGCTGCTAGAGCTGTACTTGCCTGGAGAAAAGAAGGCTTTGAGGAGACCTTAGAGCAGCCTTCCAGCAAGGCCCCAGAAAGGGCCTACAGGAAGGCCGGGGAGGGACTATCCACAGGGTCGTGTAATGACAGGAGGAGGAATGGGCTTAAACTGGCAGAGGGGAGATTGAAACATCTTAAACTGGCAGAGGGGAGATTGAAACATCTTAAACTGGCAGAGGGGAGATTGAAACTGGATGTTAGGAAGAAGTTTTTTGCAGTGAGGGTGGTGAGACACTGGCACAGGTTGCCCAGGGAGGTTGTGGCTGCTCCCTCACCCTGGAGGTGTTCAAGGCCAGGTTGGATGAGGCCTTGAGCGACCTGTTCTAGTGGGAGGTGTCCCTGCCTATGGCACAGGGGGGCTGGAACTGGATGAGGTTTGAGGTCCCTTCCAACCTAAACCATTCTATGATTCTGTGATTCTGTTCTCGAGCTGGACTGTGTGCAGTGTGTCACACAGGCAACACACAAAACACTCCTGAGGTAACTCTGGTTTGCTGAGCCTGATTTACTGAAGTGTCCAGCAGGACTTCACATCTCCTCAGAAGGCTGAGCTGTCACCAGCTTTTCCTCACTTAGTTTCATCTCTTGGCAAAGCTCAATGAGCAAAGGATTCCCAGTATGACAAGGATATTTTCTAAGAATATTTCTATTCCTTTTATTTATACTTGTCCCGGAGGATGCAGGCACTTTGATCTTTTGACTCAAGTGATGGGAACCAGCTAAAGCAACTGACATTAACTGTCGTGAAATGAACTAAAAAAAAAACCCCAAAATGAAAATTTATTTCAGAGCCCTGAGATGAGAGGAACATCTGAAATATGCTCCCAGTAATGGTTAGAGGGAAAAAAGAAAAAGAAAGTAGGCAGTGACCTCTGACTGGGTTCATGCTACCCTCTGGCACTCTCACATGGACTTAGCACAGTGAAATCCACATTCAGAGCTCACTGTCTTCTCTAACTGGCATTTTACGACCCACTCAGCTGCCTATACTACAGCTCCCCAAGAGCTGACTCTAGAAGTCCAGGTCCCATTACTGGCTCCTTCATTCAGTCACCCCAACTGTAATACAGATTTATGTTTTATAGATGAAATCTTCTTTCTTTAGCAACCAACACGATTTGACAGCTGCCTGGAGCAGTTAGTATTACAACTGAGTATCTATGCCAGCACAAGATAAATTAGACCAGGAGGAATCATCCCATCCCAAATCCAGGCTGGGTGAGGAGTGGCTGGAAAATAGTCTGGAGGAGAAGGATTTGGGGGTGCCAGTTGGTGACAAACTCCCCAGGAGCCAGCAATGGTCGCTGGCAGCCCAGCAGGCAGTTGTGTGCTGGGCTGCATCCAAAGCAGGGAGGGGATTCTGCCCCTCTACTCTACCCTATTGAGCCTCCACCTGGAGCACTGTGTCCAGTTCTGGTGTCCCCAGCTTAAGAGGGACACGGAGCTGCTGGAGAGGGTCTAGAGGAGGCCACAAAGACCATCAGAGGGTGGAGAACCTCTGCTGTGGGGACAGGCTGAGAGAGTTGGGGCTGTTCAGCCTGTGAGAAGAGAAGGCTCCAGGGAGACCTTAGAGTATCTTCCAGCATCTGAAGGGGTTACAGGAGAGATGGGGAGGGACTTTTTACAAGAGGCTGTAATGATGAGGAGCAATGGATTGACTCTTAGCAAAATCTTGAACAAAAAAAAGCTTCAGAACCTCAGTAACATTTTCTTGCAATTACAGGACAGGCTTATAAATGAGGAACATCCTCTCTGCCTTCCCTTGGATCCTTGTGCACATCCATACCAACTTGATGCCTCTTGCTTCAAAATTGAATGCAGTTTATCTGGGTTTCCCCATTCCCTGCTCCCTATCCAACTTTGTCCTTTTCTCATACAAATGTTTTGGGTTTTTTTTTTTTTGTTCCTAAACTGAAAAAGTCTCAGAGGTCAAGGAAGAATTTACAGTTTAATTAAACTCTAAATCTCTGCATTAGCATTGCTTATGCATTAGTATTATCTCTGACAAAGCATTACTTCTCCTTCACTCCTTTTTTCCCTCGAGGCTTGACTAAGGAGATCTTATCGACTAATTCTGTACTTACTGTAGCCTTGTTTCACAAACCCCATTGGTTTTACTTCAATTCTTCCCTCCTCTTTTGTTACTAAGGGCCACAAACTCTCACTTAAGTCACATTTGCCCAAACCTTTTCCTCATCTTTCACGGTTTCAGTAACTTCCCCATATTGATTTACACTGAGAGATTAAAAAAGCTGCCAACAGCAAACACATCAAAAACATCAGTGGAAAATATTTGTATTTTCTCACCAGCTGGCTGGTTTGAATCCACCATCACCACTGGCACATGAGTTCTGGATGGCTTGCTGGCTATCATGAAAGCTTCACCCTCCTGGTTTATAAATGGCTTAAAGCCCAAGGAGGAGAGATTTAGACTGGATATTGGGAAGAAATTCTTGATGAGTTTTCAGAAGCTTCCCAGTAGCCCATTTCAGCCAACATATGCCAGGCTTTCCTCACTCTTCTCTGAATTCCACCCTGCTCTCACAGCAGTGAGATCCATCAGTGACTCCTTCTCCATAGCAATCCTACTTTTCACCTCACTTCAATTGGGTATAAACTACCAAACTCCTTATTCCCCCTCACAATTTGGAATAATTATCAGTTTAGACAGCAACACAGATGACAGGTTAGATCACAGTCAGCCAGACAGGCTGCTCAGAATCTTCTAACCAAGAGCTAGAACTCACAAAGAACTCTGCAAAGCCAACACTAAAATAGCCCAGCCACAACAAAAGGCTCCTCTGACCTCAAAAACTTAGAGGCTGATAGGTGACATGAAAGCACAGGGCTGACTTTGCCTTCCTGCCTTCAGAGCCCACCAGCCCCGGGGAAAGCCACTGCTGGGGATGTCAGCTGAAGAACTCACAGAGAGAAATCCATGGTCAATCTGGCATTCAGAACAACTCCTCAGAGCATATCTGGAATAAACATTGCTCCAAACATGAGATGTGGTTTGGAGAGGAAGAGCTTTAACTCCTGGATAGAATCCAGCTGCCTGATGTGAACAGAAACCAGGTAGGTCTGGTTCATTAATAGCAACAAGACAGCATCTCTCATTTAAAGCATTGGCAGTGCCATGAGTTTAACTGCTTCAGTTTTCGTAGAGCCCTAGGAAGTTTTAGTTGAAAAGACCTCCAAGACTGGAGTCCAACTGCCAACCTAAGGCCACCATAGTATGTTCTAATCTCTGGATATTCTTGATATCTACATATCACAGATTCATAGAATGGTTTGGGTTGGAAGGGACCTCGAAGATCATCCAGTTCTAACCCTCCTGCCATGGGCAGGGACACCTCCCACTAGAACAGGCCACTCAAGGCCTCATCCAGCCTGGCCTTGAACACCTCCAGGGAGGGAGCAGCCACAACCTCCCTGGGCAACCTGTGCCAGTGTCTCCCCACGCTCATTCTCCATAATTTCTTCCTAATCTTCAGTATAAATCTGCCCTCCTCAAGCTTCAATCCATTGATACCCCATGGCAACCTGTAGTAGTTCAAAGGTTTTAGAAAACCTGACAATGATTGAGCCTGAGATGCTTCCATCCAACACCTTGCTTCAGGGAGGAAGAAAAAAAAAATGTTAGGATGAAACTCTCTTCAAGAAATATTCTTAAACTTCTTTCTCCAGTGCCTCAGCCCTGGAACCAGTAACAAACCTGTGCTAGTTTATAAAAGAGTGGGGTGAGCCACTGAAGCTTATAAACAGTTTTCTGCAATGTGATGAAGTTTGGCTTTGCAGTCATGAACCCAGTGGCAAAGTTCAGCGCAGATGCTGCTGCTGCTGCGAGGAAGAAGCCAGCACACAATGCATTTATATACACAAGGCACCCGGCAAGGTGTGCATTAAAAGAAAAGCACTTGCATGGGTGACAAATGGAGCTCAACTCATCCATGAGATGCTTGCCATTGTTGAGGGAGAACTAAATCACTTCTGGGAGCTGTGGAGCTATTCTGAAGGGTGGGCATCTCCCCTTACAGTCAGTTAACCCTTTCACACACCACACCCTTAATTAGGTTTGAGGATTCCCTTCCCTCTAAAGTGACTTTCAGAAATGAAGGCTTTCCCTGTACACAGCTAGGGAGTGAAACGTGATTAAAAAAAAAAAAAAAAGAAAAGGAAATACTTGATAAAGATTTTGCTCTATAAAGACTGGCACAAGGCAAATCCATTTGTTGTAAAAGACCTCTTGTTGCTAACAGTTTGACGTTTATAATGTCACTGTTTTCCAATTACTGCTGTGTCCAAATTAAGCAGCATATTCTCCACACCATATTCCTTCTGCATGTGCACATTCATGTGCTTTTAAAGGTTTTTTTAATGGCATTCTTGAACTTTCAACCTCCTATTTTATTTCGAGTTGCTACAATCCACTTCATGCCTGCAAATATTCTCCGATTCATCTTTCATAATGAACTTCTTCAGCTCATCAAGGGATGAACTATTCCTAGCAAAGCAAAGCAAAGGGTCACTCCTGCTGCAAAATCACTGTCAGCACAGGAGAGACCAGCACATTTCGACTTGTTTTTCATCAAGCCAACAAGCTAATTGTTAGCTTCTCTATTTATCTTAATAAATCAAATCCAAAAGAGGACACTGGGACATAATTACAGTTTTAAGACCTCTGCCTCAAAAGTGATAAGTGATATATACAGATCAAAGGCTTAATGGCTGCTATTTCATCTTTTTGTACCTTGCCCAGTTTAACTGGGGGGGAAACAAACTGCTTTTTGCCTTTTAAAGCAGGGCTCCTTGCAGCAGGACTCTGCTGATATGTAACAAAGTAAACCAACTTCACATGCAAAGTACACGTGAAAACGGAGACGAGCTGCTCAATTAACCCCCAAGGAGGGACAGTTTTCTTCCATGTCTGACAAATTCTCCAACCCCTGCTAAGTTGATCAGTAAAAACTCAGCTAATTGAATCCATCGACGTGAAAAACCACAGGCTCAAGTCTGTACTGCATACATCAAGCTGAAGGATTCCTGCTTCAGCCGCGGCGATAATAGTCATCAGGGTCAGGTCAAAGAGGGTTAAAGCGAGTCAGGATATAGCCAAAGGAATACATCAAACACTGATTTTTAAAAGGGCAATTAATCTTAGACAGAAATGCTTCCTGGGGAATGAGATCTCAATCTTAAGAGCACACTACATGATGTAGCAGTAAAAATGTACATATACAAGCTTAGAGAGCTTTCATCCTGTGATCACAACCAGAAGGGGAGTGCTGTTTATCAGAGAAATACAAACCCTTGCTCAAATCCTTACATTAGCTTCTTCCGGGCCCTTACTCGTGCAAAAAAAGAAATTCTCTAATGAGCAGGCAAGAGAGTTTCTACATGAAATAGGGTGGGTTTTTTTCCTGTACATGTACTGTAAGTTCTTTGAAACAGCTGGTAGACTGTTTAGAGATTTCCTACCACAGCACACTTAAATAACTTTATCTTGAAGTTAAGAAAAAAAAGAAAAAACAAACCAGGAAGGGGTGGGTAGAGGAATGAGTGATGGGATACCTGAAGGGCTCTTTATGCTGAAAAGTAACATCAGTAAATAAGTAAATACTTCCCTCCCCAAAACAGCTGCCCCTGTTCAGCCTTGAGACTGGAAGCAAATTTTCCATCAAAAGCTCATTTCAATTTTTTCACCCCAAAGTGTTGAGAGCTTCAAAGCTGGTAGACGATCAGACAATCTTTAAAGAGTCTGAATAGCCCCTCTACACTGCTCTCATGAGATCCCACCTGGAACACTGCATCCAGTTCTGATGCCCCCAGCATGGAACTGCTGGAGCTGGTCCAGAGGAGGCCACAAAGATGATCAGAGGGCTGGAGAACCTCCCCTAAGCGACAGGCTGAGAGGGTTGGGGTGGTTCAGCCTGGAGAAGAGAAGTCTCCAGGGAGATCTTAGAGCAGCCTTCCGGTACCTGAAGGGGGCTGCAAGAAAGCCAGGAAGGGACTTTGAACAAGAGCTTTTAGGGCTAGGATGAGAGAGAATGGATTGAAGCTTGAGATGGGTAGCTTTAGACTGGAGATTAGGAAGAAATTAATTACAGTGAGGATGATGAGACACTGGAACAGGTTGCCTAGAGAGGCTGCGGATTCATTAACAGGAATGATCCTTGCTGGAAACCCAAATCTATTGTGGTGCATTCTCACATTTTCTACAAAAGAAAGCAGAAAAACATCTCCTGTAAGTCTACAGACTTTGGGTGCTTCATAGTTTCTGTGAGCAGGGATAGACGAAAAACTAGAAGAAAGCTTTGGGTTTGCTTTTTCCTGTGAAGTTTTCAGTGGCTCAGCCATCCAGAGTGAGTGCCCTCTGTGATCTCCTTGGGGTGAGACAGACTGATTTAGATCAGGATCCAAACCCATCCATTTCTAAGCTCTGCTACTAACCTCAGTATGACCAGCTGCAAGCCACATCACCCCTCTGTGCCTTCCTTTTCCTCTCTCTCTCTTCACTCATCTTTTGCCTAAGTGATAAATTCTGTGGGAACACACTGCAATGTCCACACAGTGCACACACAACCTGAGGTCTTCTCCTAAAACACCAACAAAGATTCATTTTAAAGCAACCAAAACACTTTGTCAAAATGCTTTGATTCCAACAGCTTTGCCTCAAACTCATATGCATGGCACTGCCCAGGTTCTGGTAATTCCTTCCCTTCCCCAACCTCTCCTTGACTGCCTTGACTTTCAGATCCATAGCATTCCATCAGGGATTTGGGGAGAGGATGCTGATGCTCACAGGAGCAGCTCTATTGCAGCCCATGCAGCAGACTACTCTAGGACCATAATTCACAACTCTCTTCTGCAGAGGATTTCAGAAATGCTGCCTTGTGATCTCCAAACAGAACAAGCCGAACTCTGAAAATTAAAGAAGTTATTTTGTTCTGTAGAATATTCAACTTTCTCCATTTCATGCCACTGTTAACATTAGGCTTTAAACTGTGTGGTGCCTGAATAAAGCCATTTGCCTCTTGACAAATTTAAAGAGAATGGTCTGAGGTCTGATACTAATAAAACTTATTGGGTGGCCAAGAGAACAAATAGGAGCTGGAGCTGAACAAATTTCCAAAGGCTTGCCTGCCAAACGGGATTCTTTCCCTGCTTGCTGTTACCTCTTCCTACATTTTACCCTTCTGCATGTGCATGCATGGCCATGCCCAGGACCCACTTGTAAGTCACAAAGCAGCAGCACATGACTCTTGTGAGGGCAGGAAAGTTGTTGGGTGGAGTCATGGAATGGTTTGGGTTGGAAAGGACAATAAAGATCATCTAATCCCAATTCTAAAGGAGAAACTAAGCTAGACTAGAACATTTCAGCTGGAAGAGACCTATAACTAGTCGAGCTGCCTGGGCAACTTGGGGCTGACCAGAGGTTAAAGTATGTTGAAGGCATTGTCCAAATGCCTCTTAAACACTGACAGGCTTTGGACACTGATCATCTCCCTAGGAAGCCTGTTCCAGACTTTCACCTCCCTCTTGACAAAGAAATGCTTCCTAGTGCCCAGTCTACACCTCCCCTGATGCAGCTTTGAACCATTCCCACACTTTCTACCACCAGATATCAGGGAAGAGATCAGCTCTTCCCTCTCCCCTTCCCCTCCTCAGAGAGCTGTAGAGCAATGAGGTCAACCCTCAGCATCCTCGTCTCCAAACCAGACAACCCCTAAGTCCTTAGCCATGCCTCTCACAACATTCCTCCCAGCTCTTCTGCTCTCCTCTAGATGCATTTCACATCCTTCTTCAGTTGCAGGGCCCAGAACTGCAGTCGGTGCTGAACAGAGCAGCACAATCACCTCTTTTGAGAACAAACCCCAATTAATATGTAGCCTCTCATGCAGCATACATTATAAAAAGCCAAGAGTTAATAGGAAACAGCTGATCCCTAATTTCACAAAATCATTCAGTACAGCAAAGTCTTGAGAGAGAAAAAAAAAAAACCAACAACAACAAAACCAAAACAAAACAAAAACCAAACAAACCCCAAGCCTGGAAGTCCTTTTTGATCCTGGTTTTATTTCTGACAGAACTAATGACACTGCTATAGAAAGAGGTCAGTTCACACAGCTTTTCTGAATGAACAACAATGCTGTGAAAACTGGGACTGATTGATAGCCTACTGTTTGCGTCATTATGCCCAAATGTTTACCATTTGAGCCTTCAAGGAAGCAGGAGACAAAAATCAAAACAAGTTTTATGAAGACTTCAACAACACTGGCAAACTCAAATTGCATCCAGAATTGTTTAGACATGATAGCAGTGAAAGAAAACTGTTTCCTTCTGCCATCAGGCACGTTTTATCTCTGCATTATGCACAGTGTCTTAAATTTGGGGGTTTGGAAGAGGAAAGGAGCCTTTCCCTACCCCAGAACAACTCTGCTTTCTAGCACTTTAACCCTTTCCCTCTTCCCATGCCTTCTGCTGAACTCTTGGCAGTTGTTGCTCTGCAGTCAGAGAAGACCACACTGCACTCCTCTCCTCCTAAGAAGATGAGTCACCATTTCTAAACCAACTGTTTACAAGACTAGGATGTTCTTTCACAGCAACCTCATAAATATCTACTAAACAGCTCTTTTTTTTTTTTTTTTTAAATTTGCTTGTGTTTAGGTTGGGTTTTGGTGGCTTGGTTTTTTGGGGGGGAATTTGTTTGTTGTTGGTCAGTTGGGTTTTGGGGAGGGGGTGTTGAGTTTTTGTTTATTTGTCTTCAGTTTTGGGTTTGGGGTTTTGGGGTGGTTTTTTGTTTGGTTTTTTTTTGATGGGTTTTGGTTTTGTTTCAATTCCAGTGAATTATTCACATGTTTGGGTTGGTGGGTTTTTTGGGGTTTGTGTTGGTTGGTTGGTTGTTGTCTTTTTTTTTTTTTTCTCCAAATCTTACAAACTCTGAAGTTTGGAGCTGCTATCATTGCTCCTGGAAACAAAGGCCTCTTAATTAGCAACAGGAACACCTAGCACCAGATGCACAAAACCATAAGGAAAAGCTGCAACAGACAGAAAACAGTTTTATATATAACAAAAATATACATAAATATCAGTTTTATAAGTCATAAATGAGATTGGGTTAGCTGCTGCTAGAAGCAGGTAGACCTCATCTCAGTGAGACAGAGGTCAAGTGGCTGGGGCCAATCTGCTGCCCAGTAATAAGACAAAGAGCAACGGATACAAACTTGAACATAGAAGGTTTCACCTCAATCAACATGAGGAGAAACTTCTTTACAGTGAGGGTGACAGAGCACTGGAATGGGCTGCCTAGGGAGGTTGTGGAGTCTCCTTCACTGCAGACTTTCCAAACCCACCTGGATGTATTCCTGTGTGGACCACCCTGGGTGACCCTGCTTTGGCAGTGGGGTTGGACTTGATGTTCTCTGGAGGTCCCTTCCAACCTCTAAAGTTCTGTGATTAGACAGCAGGGAAAAGAACAGCCATGGAGCTATCTCCAGACACAGACAGTTGATCTTCAGCAGCTTTAGGAGGAATACCCAGGAGCACTGTGTTCTACCATACCACCTAGGTGACCTTGTGCTACATTTGCAGGCAACAACATAGTCTTAACATCTGTTCTTTACCTGCAGAGAAGCTACAACTATGCAGTCTAAGAGACCACAGCCAGCAGAGACAACACAGAGCTTCATCTTAGCCTGGTCTTGCACTGCACACAATCTTCTCCCAAACTGGAACTCCCAAGTTATGTAAAAGCCTCATTTTCTGGAACTGGAACTGCTGCTGACAATTCCACTTTACCACATAAGAACTGTCCAATTAAAGGATCAACTTTTGTCTGTGCAAGTGGCATAAGTAAAAAAAAAAAAAAAGAAGATCAGACAAGAAGTTTACAAGCTGCAGCATGAATAATTTGAAGAATCTGATTCTAATCCTGGAGTCCTCATGTATTAAAATAAAAAAAGAGGTATCTATCATGGACTACATGACCTATGGAGGTCCCCTCCAACCCAAACCATTCTATGACTCTCTAACTGAATAAAGGTCCAGTTTGAGGGACAGCTATGGTTTGGGGTAATAATTGCTCAGGCTTTTATCTTTCTGAGCACTTCAACAAACAATAAAAGCCTTGAATAAATAGTTCTGTAGGCAAATTTAAATCAAACACAGTATCTAAACACATACCCACAGCCTGCAACCAGCCAAGGTAATATTGACACAGTGTTTTACAAAGACCTTTTTCACTATCAGGGTTTTAAAGTCATTATTCAACCTGCTCTGCCTTTGACATTGTTCTTTACATCATGTTTTCAAGAGCTGCTAATCAATCTGTGTATTTGTTCCCCACAGATAGGATTTTTTTTTTTCTTCATTGAAATATTTTTGTTCTCAGCACAGTTAAAAGAGAGCCTTAATTGTATCCATGCTTCTTAAAGCAAAGGCATATAGACACTGTGGGTGGCTCTTGAAACCCTTCCCTCCCTCTTCTTGTGGTGGTCCCTAAGTATCTGGCAGCAGGAACAGCTCACATATACGGCTGAAAATCCTACAGCCTCTGTGTTCCCACGGCACACAGAGCAGCTACGAATGTCACCACAGGCAAGCAAGCACCACAGCGACTGTGAAGCTTCCAGCTGAATGAAAAGTCACAGGAAAAGAGAAGAGCATAGAGGAAAAAGGAAAAAAAAAAAAAAAAAGCTCAGCAGATGGAGAAAAACAGAGGGAAAAAGAAGCTCGTGCTGGTTATGTTGTACTGACAACAAGACACAGCTGATGGCACCAATGCATTTCACTGAAGCGGGGGATAAAAAACAGCCCTGGAAAAATATCTAAATTACTTTTTAAAAACAGGACTGAGAAAGGCTAAAAACAGCTTTCTTCACTAATATATGTTAGGTGTTTAAGGATATCTTGGATGAATCACAGAACTGCAGAAACTTGCAGGTTGGCAAAGCCCCTCAGGATCACCAAGTCCAACCTAGAACCCTACTCTATTCACCTTAAACCATATCCAAGCACCACATCCAAACCACCCTTAAACACATCCAGGGTGGGTGACTCAACCACCACTCTGGGCAGCCCATTCCAGTGCCTGAATCAACTACTTTTTTTTTCTTTTTTTCTTTAACTTTGCTCAGCAAAATTCAGTAGGTCTGAACTTTGATAACACAGACTAAAGGCTGAACATCCAGATCTGGAAAATCAGTTTGCCATAATTTTCTAATGTACCTGTGACAATGCATTCTGCTTTGTTCTGACATTAAAGCCTTGACTAGAATAGAAATTGTAGACCAGGGCCAGGCTGGATGAGGCCTTGAGCAACCTGTTCTAGTGGGAGGTGTCCCTGCCTATGGCACAGGGGGTTTGGAACTAGCTGAGCTTTAAGGTCCCTTCCAACCTAAACCGTTCTATGATTTTAAGACAGAATATGCAAGTTTACAGGAACAAAAATTAGAAGATACCAAAAAAGGTCCAAAGAGGATAAATTTTCATGTCATGAAATTCAAACAGTCTTGGCCCAGAAGCTATTTTAACTTCATCAAGATTTTGTTGTGGAAGAATACTCTACTATCATCATTCTGTAGAGCATATACCGAAGGCAGAGGCATTATAGCCAGAAGTATCCATTGTTCTGGAGGCTGGGAGAGAAAAAGAGTAATGAGAGGCCTAAAGTTTGATTTCAGAGATTGCCTGGTGCTTGCAGACTCTAAATGCTCGTCAGAGCTCTTGCAGATTCCAAGTAGAAGCAAGCAGAACAGTCCCGCTGATCGCTGGGTTTTCCTGGTGCTCCCCTTTAGAAAATGGGTGGGTTTGTACCACTCAGCTTGCCTAATATCACATATGAATGAACTCCCTTGGGGAGAAAGAACTGAATGCAATTCTACCCAGCTGCCTCAATTATAATGCATCCTGAAGTATATTTATTCCCCATCCAGCATTCCCACAGCCATGGCAATGATTTTTCACTGTGCAGCCCTGACACTAAAATGTGCCCAGCCTGTGCAGGAAGACCAAAGTCTCACAGAAAACAAAGGGAGATGAGAAGTGAAGAGTAATTAGAAGCTGTATAATGATTGCACAGTCAGTCTACAGCTGTGACACCTCCTAAATTTGGAGTATTCAACTTCTAAGGGATACAACTACTCTAGAGGAAAGTAATTTATGTGTAGGCTTTCAGATGCTTGCAAATTAAACTCTCCTATATCCATAAAATGGATAGAAACACTCAGCTCTACAACCTCCCCTGCATTTTGAGGTGATGGAGCCTCTAGCAACAGAGGAAGCTCACTAAACCATCAGTGAGCCAGCACCAAGAGAGAAAATTAGTTGACCGTGTGGGTTTCATGCAGACTCCAGCGCAGGGAGGTGCTGAGATTCTGCAGACTCAGGAATTTATTCCACTTGCTGGAAAAGGAAAAAGTAAATCCTCATTAGGATTTGTGCCTGGGATTGGCCAGACCCAGAAGCAGGACTTTGCACTTTGACTTGTATCTTACTTTTTGGTTTGGACAGTTGATTGAAAGCATTCCCTGAAATGATGCTCTAAAATTGATAGCAGCTCTAGGAAGAAGGGACACGTGGCTAAAAACATTCCATATTCATCTTATCTTTTGTTAGTTTTGGAGGTTGTTTCCATGTGTGAACAAGTATTAAACAGGGGTAAAAAAAAAAAAAAAGCAAACAAACCTTTTCAGTTGATTTCTAAGATGGAAACTTAAAGAAGTCCACCACAACTCTTTGATTTTGAACTGCACAACTTCTCTGTGCAAGAGTTTTACACTGACTTCAAGATCAGTGATTTGCTGTCTAAAGGTGCTGACACTGCACCAATAAATTCTGTGACTATTAGACACTGCTCAAAACAAACCTGTGATTTACTGACTGAAAAAAGTAAGTGTTACTGGCAAAACAACAGCAAGAACAAGATGAAAAACCTTCCCCGTCAAATAATTTTGATCTTCATTTGCAAACTGCATAACTTCCACATTTATCCTGCTAAAAAGTACCTCAGAGTTCCAATAGTTGTCATTTTTGAGGCTGAAATGACATCCAGAAATGCTTCTTTGCCTGACTAAGAGCTGATCCACAAATGCTTGCAATGCTATAGTAACTAATTGGTATCTTGCTGCTTAATAACCTTACACCAACTATTACATACTTGCAACAATCTCTTTTCTGGTTCTTCATTACATACTTGCAACAATCTCTTTCTTTTCTGGTTCTTTTTTAAAGGTTGGGCTTCAACAGGGTTAAAAAAAAAAAAAATATATATATATATATTTTGAAAACATCTTTAATTGCTACCAGTTTTGGAAGTTTGCACATGAAAAGTTGACCCAATACAAAATTAAGGCTATCAACATAAACCTTTTGTGAATGTTGGTTTTTAAGAGCCTGGAAGGAAATCTGAAGCTCTGGTACTGAGACATAGTTCTGGCTCCAAAATTCCCCCTATTAAAAAAAACCAAAACCAAAACCCAAAAAAAAAAAAAAAGAGAGAAATTAACTTATTGGACAAATCTTATCACTACAATACCTTCAGGGGTGATAGCACCAGGACAGACATCTTTTAGCAGATCTCCCAGGGTATGCACCTCTCCTCCTGAAGCAATGGGTCGAAAGAGCTTCTGTATAAAAGGTCTCTCTGTTGTGGCCTGTTTTAATGACAAAATTAGCAAAAATAACCGTTTAAGATCCATGCAAATATGCAGTGCTGCTAGTTGAGATAGGCAGAGAAGAGGACAGAACAAGGGGTTGCAACAGGTGGTTTTTAGTCTGGAGAAGAGAAGACTGAGAGGGGGTTTGATAAATATTTATAAATGTCTGAGGGCTGGGGGTCAGGAGGGAGGGGGACAGGCTCTGCTCACTTGCTCCCTGGAATAGGACAAGGAGCAATGGATAGAAGCTGCAGCACAGGAGGTTGCAGCTCAACACAAGGGGCAACTTCTTTCATGGAAGGGTCCCAGAGCACTGGCACAGGCTGCCCAGAGAGGTTGTGGAGTCTCCTTCTCTGGAGCCTTTCAAGGGCTGTCTGGATGTGTTCCTGTGTGCCCTGAGCTAGACTGGTCCTGCTGTGGCAGGAGGGTTGGACTGGATGATCTCTTTGGGTCCCTTCCAACCCCTATCATGCTGTGAAACTGTGATTCTGTTGCTCTGCTCTTGTGAGACCTCACTTGGAGCACTGCATCCAGTTCTGGTATCCCCCACATAAGAGGGACACAGAGCTGCTGGAGCTGGTCGAGAGGAGGCCACAAAGGTGATCAGAGGGCAGGAGAAACCTCTCCTACGGGGACAGGCTGGGAGCATTGGGCCTGTTCAGCCTGGAGAAGAGAAGGCTCCAGGGAGACCTCAGAGCAGCCTCCCAGTACCTGAAGGGATCTGCAAGAAAGCTGGGAAGGGACTTTGAACAAGGGCCTGTAGTGACAGGACAAGGGAGAAGGGACTGAGGCTGGAGAAAGGCAGATTTAGACTGGAGATCAGGGAGAAGTTCTTTGCTGTGAGGGTGCTGAGACACTGGCACAGGTTGCCTAGGGAGGTTGTGGCTGCTCCCTGGGCAACCTGTGCCAGTGTCTCACCACCCTCACTGTGAAGATGATTTCAACTTAGGGTCCTGCTGGATATTGCAAATTACTGCCATTTCTTTTGGAGACAAAACAGCTAAACAAAGAAACAAACAAAAGCATCAAGCAGCTGTGACTACTGCCAGTGCCTGGCCACAGCACAGACAAAATCCCAATGCTGCAGAAGAAGCAAAGCAGCTCATAGGACCTACGGATACACTTAGGTAAGAATTGTGATTATGCTAAGATAATCACTTTCATTGAGTATCTGAATAAGCAAACAGGGTCAGGAAACATCTGACACTGAAAGGACAGAATAAGCTTTGTTTTTTTCCTGACAGCCTGACCTCTGCTCATGAACTGGGCACCTGAGCCATAAAACAGAAGTTAAAAACCTCTTATTGAACCACATTGAAAATTTTAGTGTTGCTGACAAATTTAAGCCTGGTTAGGGGCCTGGAGCACAGTTCTGTGAGGAGAGGCTGAGGGAGCTGGAGGTGTGCAGTCTGGAGATGAAGAGGCTCAGGGCAGACCTCATTGCTCTCTACAACTACCTGAAGGGAGGTTGTAGCCAGGTGGGGTTGGCACCCAGGTAGCCAGGGACAGAACAAGAGGACACAGTCTCAAACTGTGCCAGAGCAGGTTCAGGCTGGATGTTAGGAAGAAGTTCTTCATGAAAACAGTGATTTGCATTGGGATGGGCTGCCCAGGGAGGTGGTGGAGTTACCCTTCCTGGAGGTATTTAAGAGGAGGCATTTAATGCCATGGTTTAGTTAATGAGAAGGGTTAGGTGATAGGTTGGACTCGATGATCCTAGAGGTCTTTTCCAAGCTGGTTAATTCTGTGAAATTTCTGCCAGCAACTAACTCCAGAAAGCAGCTGATGTGGGCTGCATTCCGGGTGAGTGGGCACTCTGATCACACACTGTCTTAACTGGAAGAAGCAATACAAGTCACAAGTTTAGTTTCCTATCACTCAGAAAGTGGTTCCTGCCCTACTATGGCAATTAAAGACTAGAAACAACAAAACACAACATCAAGAAGGATTTTACCTTCTGGTGCAGGCTTTTGGAAGGAAAAAAAACCCCAAACAACAAAACAGAACAAAAAACCAAACAAAACAACCAAGGATAGTGAAAAACTTGAAAGTTAAAAATGAATTTTGAAAGGAAGTTAAGATGTGGTCTCTGTCACCTAACCTACATGAAAAGCCACAAGCAGTAGATTAACCATGACAACTTAATTGTCATTCAGCTCTCTGGAACAGCAAAGCAAGGAGTGGTAGAGCACCTCAAAGCAATTCCAGGGCAGAGCTGTTGAAACGCAGCTACTTGTTACTTCTTGCCAACAGACTCCAAAAATGGAAAAAATTGCCTTTTCCCAGTTTTCCCTTTGACTGATCAGAAGGAGCTGAGTAGCTGCTGTAGTCAATTCTCTGTGTCCTGAGGGCAGCAGAGAAGGGATACAAACAGTGCTAATGAAACGTCTGAACATCTGAAAAACGATGGGAGGCACACAGCCAGCAGGATCCACCTCAGACAGATCCACACTTGACAAGTGAACTCTGGCACAGAACAGTGCAGCTTCAAAACAGTTAAGAAAAAAAAAAAAAAAAAGACAGAAAAAGAATCCCTACAGCATTGTTAGAAGCAAACAAATTTCCATGGAGTTCCTTTTTAAAGTAATAATTAATTATTTGCAGAAGTCTAACCACAGCTGCCAAGAGTTTGCCGTTCCATAGACTCACAGAAGGGTTTGGGTTGGAAAGGAGCTTAAAGATCATCCAGTTCCAACACCCCCTGCCATGCCTAGGGACACCCTACTCTAGATCAGGCTGGACACAGCCTCATCCAGCCTGGCCTTAAACACCTTCAGGGATGTGGCCCCAAACACCTTCCTGGGCAACCCATTCCAGGCTCTCACCGCTCTCATGCTGAAGAACTTTCTCCTCATGTCCTCATGGCCATCTTTGTGGCCCCCTCTGGACCCACTCAAAAGTCAAGGGACAAAACAAGTCTCCTGAGGTAAATAGTGGAGTACTTCCAAAAGCAAGATGCCCACTGCTCATACCTGCAAAGAAAGGGAACCTTCAATCTGCTCACAAACTTTCTAGCTTTGGACCAGTTACTCTCTGAAGCAGCAGAAGTGGAAATAACACCAGAAAAAAGATGCAGGCAAAGGTGGTCATCATCAATAGCCTTTTAAGATGAGAATTTCCCAAGTGCATACTGCAGTTTCTAACTATTTATTGACAAACTATAATCAATTTCATCCTCGTTATAATAACTTAGTGCCAAGAGGGAAAAGCCCAAGATGGATTCTCCAAAATCTCCTGCATAGCTGCTGAGCAAAGCAGCATCCTCAGCTGCTATCAAGAGGCCAAAATTGAATTCAATTTTGCATTTGAAGTGCTGAGCAACACAGATGTGGCAATGTAAATAAAAATCCCTGCTCTCCATCAACGTGACAAGGATGAAAGGAACTGCAGGTTGTTTACAGCAAGCTTGCTGCTCACAAACACAATCCTACGGGCAGTGTATTAGCCCAACATGCTTCCACTTCACCCCTCTCCTGCAGCAGATGCTCTGTGCCTTAAAAGAGTCAAAAGAAAAGTCCCATCCTGCAGTTGGAACATTACAACAACCTTAGCATCACCCCTTTGGAAGTGTGGTAGTTAGTAAGAGAAACTCAACTTGACTACAGCTTTCTACTCCAGCATTTACTGCACCACCAGGTGAGTAACCTCTTACATAAGTCTTGTACTTTGTACAATATTTGCTTCATCAGCAGTGCAAAGCTGTGCAGCTTATGGCCTAACCCACAAAGACATCACTCGAACTGTTAACTAACATCAGACCTGAGCAGTATTCATCACTGTTTCCTACTAAGATGATCACAGCTTGAACAGGACACAGTGCTTTAAAAATTCATTTGATTTGACAGTCCAGCCCAAACATAGCTGTGAGGTCTTCAGAAGATGTTGGATGCATGTACAGGTTACATGTAGCTGAAAGTATAAGAAGGCTGGGAAGGGCCTTTATAGAAGGGCTTGTAGTGATAGGATGAGAGGGAATGAAGCATGAGGAGGGCAGATTTAGACTGGAGTTTAGGAAGAAATTCTTGAGAATGAGGGTGGTGAGACACTGGCACAGGTTGCCCAGGGAGGTCATGGTTGCTCCCTCCCTGGAGGTGTTAAAGGCCAGGTTGGCTGAAGCCTTGAGCAACCTGTTTAGTGAGAGGTGTCCCTGCCTATGTCAGGGAGCTGGAACTGGATGATCTTTAAAATGCCTTTCAACCCAAACCATTCTATGACACAAGAGGTTGAGAGTCAGGAACTGGATGACAGATCTACAAAGGGAAAAAAGCCTCCAAATACATAAGCAGATGAAAAAAAACCACCTGGCCCCAGATCTGCAGTGCATTTGATATTTCATATCAAATCATTGTCTGTTTGATGAAGCCAAACACACAACTTTAATATTTTCTAGGAATTTTAGACTCATTTATTACAACTGAAACTTCTCAATCTTCTATACCACTACACAGCACCACAACTCTTCACAGAATCACAAATTGTGATGGATCATGGCTGGAATGCGAATCACAGAATCACAGAATGTGGCTGGAAGAGACCTCAAAAGATCATTTAGTCCAACCCTCCCTGCCAGAGCAGGTCACCTATACCAGGTCACACAGGAACACATCCAACACAACTCTTGTGCTCTGCAGACTGCCCTCATTAAAGAAAGTTTCAACAGTGATAGGAAAGTGAAAAAAACATTACAGTGAGGAAAAAAAGAACTACCTAAACAGGTGTGAAAAGAACACTACAGTGAGGGAAAAAAAATTATCTAAGCAGGTGTGAAAAGAACATTATAGTGAGGAGAAAAAATAATTACCTAATTTTTTTTTTTTCTAGTGAGGGGAATTATTTTTTTCTATTTTAGTTCTAGGTGAGGGGATAGTTTGAAGAGGGCCTTTAAGGCAGCAGAAAGCCTCCCAGGATCAGACACAACCCACAGAGCTACATGTTGTGCTAGCAATTAAAACTCTTTCTGCCCTATCATCCTGCCAAAGAAAGAGTAGTCAGCTTGCCTGGTCCTTTTCAGAATCACCAGAACATCAAACACTGCATGAAATCCACAATTTAATTAGGCAGTTGTTTTATACAGGATGCATCTTAAAATGAAAACATAACTCCTGAACTGCTGGGGTTTAATCTGGAGAAATCCCAGTTACCGGCATTCCCATCTAGAGGAAGGGATTTGCATTTTCTGCCTAAATGCTCCTCTGCCAGTATTTCAACAGATTGAAGTTACCATGCATATTGGATCCACAAAGTAAAGGGTGGGGGGAGGAAAGTAATTAAAAATTCCTTACAATTTCCATAAGCTGGCACCTTAAAAGTCTAAAACTTGAGACTTCCCTACCTACTGCATCCTATTTTCACTGACTTGTCAGCTTCACAGTCTGTGCTGTGTTGTAATGAACCACTTTACACTAAAAAAAAACCAAAACCAAAAAACCTCTCATAATTGAAATTTATAATTTTGCTTCAACTGATTTAAGATCAGTCAACAAGCTTCAGAAGTACCAATATGAGTTTGCAGCCTGAGCAGTAGGATGAGGGAGGGGATTCTGCCCCTCTACTCAGCTCCTATCAGACCCCCACCTAGAGCACTGTGTCCAGTTCTGCTGACCCCAGAGTAAGAAGGGCATGGAGCTGCTGGAGCAGGTCTAGAGGAGGCCACCAAAATGGTCAGAGGGCTGGAGAACCTCCCCTGTGAGGACAGGCTGAGAGAGTTGGGGCTGCTCAGCTTGGAGAAGAGAAGGCTTTGAGGAGACCTTATAGTAGCCTTCCAATATCTGAAGGGGGCTCCAAGAAAGCTGGGAAGGGACTTTTCACAAGGCCTTGTAGTGATAAGGAGGAATGGATTGAAGCTTGAGATGGGTAGACTTAGACTGGAAATTAGGCAGAAATTCTTGAGAGTGAGGGTGGTGAGACACTGGCACAGGTTGCCCAGGGAGGCTGTGGATGCTCCCTCCCTGAAGGTGTTCAAGGCCAGGCTGGATGAGGCCTTGAGCAACCTTGGCTAGTGGGAGATGTCCCTGCCCATAGCAGGGAGGTTGGAACTGGATGATCTTTAAGATCCCTTCCAACCCAAATCTGTGAATCTATGAAAACTGCTACTTGAATACAGAACTCTACACAATTTCATCAATATTGACTCCTATGTTCATTTTCCATCTATTTTCTAAGATGCTCTCTGCTTTGTGAAAATGTTTCCAATTAAATATCTCAATGCACAAAGAAGAAGTGACTAAGTGACAAGCTGATGAGCTGCTGTAGTCACACAACCAGCACAACACTCTGTCTGGAAGTAAGCAAGATACTGCAGAGCCCCATCAGAAATTCAGCTCATCCACTGGTGCCAAAAATGCAGTTTTTCTGCTGGCATTTCTGGCTTCTTTTTGCTTCATGTTAGACCAAAATCACTGAATGCTTCATGGTGGAAAAAGCACGAGGAATGTTTCCAGGTTTTTGGATTGGGTTTGCTTTAAAAGCTGGAAATCAGACAGGCAGAACACCAGGCTGAAAGATTGGATGGAAGTGGCAGCTAGGACTGAGAATCACCAACAAACTCAGGTAAGAAGGAATTTATGTCAGAATGGGGAAGAAATACTTCTGGGTGTGGAGATGAAGCAAGTTCTGAGAACCTAACCTAAGGTGACCCTCCTGAACTTGCCCTACCTCTTGGCCCAGGTTTTAAGATTTGAACAAAATTGCCTACAGTTGCTTCAACTCCTCCAGATTTTCACTTGAATTCACAAATTAGTCATATATGGAAGAGAGTTTAATCAGCCTTTAAACTCATTTCCTATATCCTATAGCTGCAGAATAAGGTCAATAGAAAAAAAACAAATCACCAATGAATAAATCAACTTCTCCAGCAGCAGATCCAGGTCCAGCAGTAACTCTGCACAGATCTAAGCTGCAGAATCTGGTCAATAGGAAAAACCAAATCACCAATGAATAAATCACCCTCTCCAGCAGCAGATCCAGATCCAGCAGTAACTCTGCACAGATCTAATGCTAAGTGAGTGACTGCTTCGTTCACTGCCTCCATCTCTGCCTCTCAACATATTTATATTCCTAAGAATTCATGCTCAGTGTTGTGGTGAAAAGCACAATTATTTTTAATTTCATACATAATTAATTTTCCTAACATGGTTAAGATGATATATAAATACACAGGAGTATTAACAATAAAACAGTTTAGGGAAGTGGAGCCACAAGAATTCAAACCTCATGGTTTACATTCCACTTTGTAGCAGAACATTTACATAAACGTAGTTATCTCCATGTTCAGTACTACAAAGCCATCCAGAAGGACCTGGCCAGGCTGGAGAGGAGGGCTGAGGAGAATCTCAGGAGGTTCAGTAAGGTCCTGCACTTAGGTTGGGGCAATCCTAGATCTTGGTCCCGGCTGGGGGATGAAGAAATTGAGAGCAGCCCTGCACAAAAGGACTTGGGGATCCTAATGGATGAGAAGCTGGACATGAGCCAACAGTGTGCACTTGCAGCCCAGCAGCAGCCTGGGCTGCATCAAAAGCAGAGTAGCCAGCAGGTCAAGAGAGGTGATTCTGCCACTCTGCTCTGGTTGAGACCTCACCTGGAGTGCTGTGTCCAGCTCTGGAGCCCTCAACACAGGGAGGACACAGACCTGATGGAGCAGGTCCAGAGGATCACAGGATGTCAAGGGTTGGAAGGGACTCAAAGATATCATCCAGTCCAACCCCCCTGCCAGAGCACCATACAATAGCTCGGGTCACACAGGAACACATCCAGACAGCCCTTGAAAGGCTCCAGAGAAGGAGACTCCACAACCTCTCTGGGCAGCCTGTGCCAGTGCTCTGTGACCTTTACAGTCAAGAAGTTCCCCCTTGTGTTGAGCTGGAACCTGTGCTGCAGCTTCCATCCATTGCTCCTTGTCCTATTCCAGGGAGCAAGTGAGCAGAGCCTGTCCCCCCTCTCCTGGCCCTCAGATATTTATAAACATTTATTAAATCCCCTCTCAGTCTTCTCCAGACTAAGCAGCCCCAGGTCGCTCAGCCTGTGCTCACCAGGCAGTGCTTCAGTCCCCTCACCATCCTCCTAGCTGTGAGGAGGGCCATGAAATCAGAGGGCTGGAGCAGCTTTTCTAGGACAGGCTAAGGGAGCTGGGCAGCCTGACAGCTTTACAGACAACTTGGGCATATTTATGTAAACTTCAGCCACATCTCTGACAATAACTACAGGTTATGATCTCAGAACTTGTCTTTTAATCTCTGATTGACAGCCCCTATCCTGCACTGAGATTCCTAAAGGCACAAGGCTAACCTTGCACATAGCTCCTTAAGGCTTTTAAAGGAACTCCATGGATGCTCCTTAATGCAAAACATGTCACAAGTCACCTTTTAACAGCAGCCTGGGCTCGAGCTGGCCCATTTCACCTTGCACTTAGATGGACCAGAAAAGCCTGCACACTCAGGGCACCTCAGCTGTGGTGACAGTGACCTTCAGCTCAAGGTGACAAACTGCTGTTACTTTCAGCACAGAACTAAGCAATCCAATCGAGAAAACAAATACTCAGAGCAGGTCATGCAGCCCACATGCAATGGCTGATAAAAGGGCTTGGGATTTTGCATGGTTTCCTTGTTTCCTTTGGAGGATTATTTTGTTTGTTCCTTTGGGGTGCTTTGTTTGGGAGGATTTTGTTTTATTTTCTTTGCCTTTTACTTTTTCTTTTTTTCTTTTTTTTTTTTTTTCTGTTTTAATAACGAGACACTAGGGAAAATATTTGCTTTTGAAATTTCCCATTCACCAAGCTTTGATGTTGAAGCAATGTAAAACTGGAGAAAGTGTGTTGGGGTTTCTTCAGTGCTGAACCATCAGTTACTAGAATAGTGCATTCTGTGCACTCAACTGAGGAGGAATCTGGGACCATTTTTTTTCCCCCCTCCTCAGCACCAAATTCAGCTGAGCACAGCTGTTACACAGATCAAGCAGCACTCCACAGCATTCTCACATTCACTCAAACTTCCCCTTTGTACAAGGAAGTTTGTAAGAAATAAATTGATCTACTTGCAGCAGGTCCTTTATGAAAACGTCATTTTTATTACACAAGAACAGCAACAACAAAAAGAAGTTAAATATGGCATTGCAGACGAGCAACATTTTGCACTAACCAAGGAGATGCTGAAACTTGCTGCCCTCTTCAGGTCAACACCACTTTTATTTTCTAGTTCTGCTTGCTAGGTCATTACTCTTCTGTTTCTTTCACAAGCATTTTCAGATTTGCAGTGTCGAGTAGCAGGCTGACTCCATCCCATCAGTGCCTCAAGCATTTTTTTTTATCTAAAACGCCTATAAATATAAACCTCTGGCCTCTAATTCTCCCATACTTCAATATTAATCTTGAAGATTATCAAAATAGTGTTTTAAAAGATGACTAAACATCAACTTCAGCATTGGTAAGGACACAAAACAGTGTTAAAAAAGATGACTAAAAATCAATTTCAGCACTGCTAAGGACACAAATAGTGCTTAAAGAGACAACTAAAAATCAACCTCAGCACTGCTAAGGACATAAAATAGTGTTTAAAAAGATGATTAAAAATCAACTTCAGCACTGCTAAGGACACAAAATAAAATAGTGGCTAAAAATCAACTTCAGCACTGCTAAGGACACAAAACAGTGTTTTAAAAGATGGCTAAAAATCAACTTCAGCATTGCAAGTACACAAAATAGCATTTAAAAAGATGGCTAAAAATCAACTTTAGCACTGCTAAGGACACAAAACAGTGTTTAAAAAGATGGCTAAAAATCAATTTCAGCACTGCTAAGAACACAAAACAGTGGCTAAAAATCAACTTCATCACTGAAAGGGCACAAAACAGCATTTAAAAAGATGGCTAAAAATCAACTTCGGCACTGCTAAGAACACAAAGTAGTATTTTTTAAAATGGCTAAAAATCAACTTCAGCACTGCTAAGGACACAAAACAGTGTTTAAAAAGATGGCTAAAAATCAACTTTGGCACTGCTCAGTGAGAGGCTTTAAAGAGCTCAACTGATTCAGAAAAACTTGAAGCTGCTGAACTAATTTCTAATCAACTCGGGGGCTAGAATGACTTCCAAGTGGTGCAAGGCAAAACAAAACCTAGAAACTGGAGTTAGAGTCAGACAAATTCAGCCTTGAAATGCACCGGAGGCTTTTTCACCCCAAACAAAAAGAGATTTTAATAACCTACCACAAAGGGATGGATCCACTGCTACATGCAAACTTTGCAGCTGGACACAGTTGCCTTTCCAACCCCATCTGTTTTGAGTAGTTGTCATAACATGGGCCACACTGTGATGCTGATTTGCATATTTGTAATGGGTTTTGCAAAACATTATCTGAGCTCTGCCAATTAATGTGGAAATATGAATAAAACAGCCCTCAGCTGCCTGGGAAAGGGCCACGGCTGTGCTTCTGATTCATTTATTGAGCCAGATACTAGTAATGTCTTAGAATATCTCATTTCCCTCTCCCACTTGGCTGTTTTTAGAGGACAGGTCACATTTATGTCTATTCAGACATCTCAGCAGTGTCATTCTGACAGAGTAAAGTGCTGGCTTTAACCAATGCTTCAGGCAGTGTGGAGAATTTCACTCACTAAGGCAGATAAATATCCTAACAATTGGTGACTGAGATTTAATGGCAGCATCTTAAGGCACTTCACAACAGGGAAAGCTCACTCAAAGCTAAGGCCTACTATGTAATTAGGTAATACAATTAATAACCTGATCAAAATACTTAGGAAATAGAGGGGCAGGAAACATTCACTGGCACATCCCAGTACTCAAATAAAGAGACAAGCAAACAAACAACCCCAGATCCTAGAATCATAGAATCATTTAGGTTGGAAGAGACTACAAAGATCATCCAGTTCCAACCCCATGCCATAGGCAGGGACACCTCCCACTAGATCAGGTCACTCAAGGCCTCATCCAACCTGGCCTTGAAAACCTCCAGGGAGGGAGCAGCCACAACCTCCCTGGGCAACCTGTTCCAGTGTCTCACCACCCTCGCTGTGAAGAACTTCCTCCTAACATCCCATTTAAATCTCCCCTCTGCCAGTTTGAACCCATTACCCCTCATCCTGTCATTACAAGACCTTGTGAATAGTCCCTCCCCAGCCCTCCTGTGGGCCCGCTTCAGATATTGGAAGGCTACTCTAAGGTCTCCTCGAAGCCTTCTCTTCTCCAGGCTGAAAAGCCCCAACTCTCTCAGCTTGTCCTCATAGCCCATGATCTCATTTTGGGCTGGCAAGCACTCTACAGCCAGCCTGTGGCTCAAGAAGAGCTTGTCATGAATGGAATGCATTCTCTTAAAAAAAAAGAAAAAAAGAAACCCTTATTGTCAAGAATTAAATTTACAACTTCAGGTCCTATATACTCATAGTGCATCTACTTCTTTTAGGCATCTGCTCCGGAGGAAATGACGACTGATAGGAAGAGAGCAAGTGGGTGAGTATGACACAGGGAAAGAGCAAGATACCAATATTCAGGGAATGAGCAAGACAACAAAACTTGGGGAGTGAGTGCAAACTAAGTGTGCAACAAGTGAGACTCCACATGCAATATTGACAGCAGACGCTGGTTCATCAGGGCAGTCTCCACCAGCACGAAGAGACTCCTCTGCTGTGCCTGACTAATGTGCCCCATTACAGCGCCTGGAGCCAAAGCCTGATGCAAACTTCCTGCTGCCTATCAGCCATCCAGTTTGTTGGCAGGTTCTCCTCCCTCTCTACTCTGCCCTGATGAGACCCCATCTTGAGTACTGCCTTCAGTTTTGGGCTCCCCAGTTGAAGAGAGACAGGGATCTGCTGGAGAAGGTCCAGCGGAGGGCTACAAGGATGCTGAGGGGACTGGAGCACTGCCTGGTGAGCACAGGCTGAGGGACCTGGGGCTGCTTAGCCTGGAGAAGACTGAGAGGAGATTTAATCAGTGTTTATAAATCTCTGAGAGATGGGGGTCAGGAGGGGGGACAGGCTCTGCTCGCTTGCTCCCTGGGATAGGACAAGGAGCAGTGGATGGAAGCTGCAGCACAGGAGGTTGCAGCTCAACACAAGGGGCAACTTCTTGACTGTAAGGGTCTCAGAGCACTGGCGCACAGACTGCCCAGAGAGGTTGCGGAGTCTCCTCCTCTGGAGACTTTCAAAGCCTGTCTGGATGTGTTCCTCTGTGACCTGAGCTACATTGTATGGTCTTGCTCTGGCATGGAGGTTGGACTTGATGATCTTTGGAGGTCCCTTCCAACCCTGTGAAGAAGAAAGTGCAAAAGCAGCTGGCCTTACAAACACGAGGCAAAAGCCCTCAAGCTGAACCAGCTCTAGTACTGCACAAGAAAAGCAACTCTTAAAAGTGTAACAGACTCAAAACATCACTATCATTTTCTCTCTTGCTATCAATGACCAGGTGAAAAAAGCACTCTAGTGAAGTGGCAGGCAAAAAGGTGAAGAAGTTATTGTGCAACTGTCAGCTGAAGACACAGCAGCTTATATCTGTGACCAAGTGGAGCTGGGGCTGTTTGAGGAAGAGAAGGCTGATGGGAGACCTCATTGCTGTCTACAACTACCTAAAGGGACACTGTGGAGAGGCTGCTGCTGGGCTCTTCTCACAGGTAAGACAGGACAAGGGAGAATGGCCTCAAGCTGAGACTGGGGAGGTTTAGATTGGACATTAGGAAAAAGTTTTTCACAGAGTGATCAGGGAATGAGCTGCCTAGGCAGATGGTGGAGTCACTCACCTTGGATGTGTTTAAGGGTGGTTTGGATGAGCTTCTTAGGGCTATGAACCTTGTAGATTAGGGTTCTAGGTTGGACTTGGTGATCCTGAGGGGCTTTGCTAACCTGCATCTTTCTGTGATTCTGATTCTGTTTAATGCAAGTGTCCCAAAAGCAATCACTATTTTTAAAACTATCTCTGGTAGAAAAAGGTCCCACTTGTGTCAAAGTTTCATCTGGTGCAAGTTCTTTATGACACAGTTTAGGCGACGACAGCAGGCAAGAAAATCTCCATCATCTCTTGGCAAACTTTAAAAACTGCAGACGAGTCCCTGGTGATACCAAATCATTATCTTCTGCAGTAGATATGAGGATTCTGGTTCCATCTGAGCTGCTGCACTTCATAGAAGAGCTGCAGGATAAGGGTATTTAGAACTACCTGTGGTTGGTTTAGTTCTGACTTACTCAAGCATAGGGCTCGTATTTTCGCCATCTCTCTTCTCCCACACGCCCCATCAGATTTGGATACCACACAAGGTTATGATTCATATTATTCTTCAGAAATGTATTTTAATAGACAGAGGCTTTACTATTGAAAGAGCCTGTGAGTTTTGAAAATATCAAGCTTTCAGTAAAAACCACTCTATGGCATGCATTCTTTCCTGCACGTCACAAGGAATTGCTGCTAAGACTGACTTTTGTCTTAGCTGTTTTTTCTTAGTATGTTTCTTTGAAGGAAAACAAATTCATTCACCTCATACTGCCCAAAACACAGTCTAGGCAGTTCCCTTCACAGAATTTCCTTCCAGTAATTTGGAGGAATGGAGAATAAGAGGAAGGATTCCAACCACTGAAGGCAATGCCTGGTAATCTCCTGGCAGCCCCCTTGAGTGGTGGTATCCTTAACTGTCTACAACACTCTAAAATGCATAGGAAATAAAGAGTGACTCTTTATTTTAGAGTGACTGTGTCACTCTAATCAGCTCTTATGAGACCCCCTCTGCAGCACTGCATCCAGTTCTGCTGTCCCCAGCATAAGAAGGACACCCCTGGAGCAGGTCCAGAGGAGGCCACAAAGATGATCAGAGGGCTAGAGAACCTCCTGCAAAGGGAAGGGCTGAGAGGGTTGGGGTTGTTCAGCCTGGAGAAGAGAAGGCTCCAGGGAGACCTTAGAGCAGCCTTCCAGTACCTGAAGGGGGCTGCAAGAAAGCCGGGAAGGGACTTTTTACAACGGTTTGTAGTGCTAGGACAAGAAGAAATGGATTGAAGCTTGAGGAGGGCAGATTGAGACTGGAGATTAGGAAGAAATTCTGTAAAGTGAGGGTGGTGAGACCCTGGAACAGGTTGCCCAGGGAGGCTGTGGATGTCCCCTCCCTGGAGATGTTCAAGGCCAGGCTGGATGAGGCCTTGAGCCACCTGGTCTAGAGGAAGGTGTCCCTGCCCATGGCAGGGGGGTTGGAACTAGGTCCCTTCCAACCTAAAGCTTTCTATGAACCTATGTAGTACAACCCCAGGCTAAACTGGCTTGCAGGTATCTCTGTATGATGTGCAGTCAATCAATCAGAATGCCAAGCTGACCTCTGCCAGCAATAATGGAAATGAAATGCATTTGAGTGGGAGTTAAAAACACCTTGATACTTTTTCTCAAGGAGCAGTTACTTCAGCACGTGCAGGTCTGTCACTAAGTACTGTCAAGTTAACTTTAACTTTAACTCAGCACTGTAAAATCAAGTTAAAACTGCAGGAATTTCCACCTTGCTTGCAATCAAATTCTAATCTTACCATTTTAAGCACTTTCTGGACTATCCTTTCAATACTTAGCTTTTTGTGGTGGGTAATAATCAGTCCACAAACCAAACAAAAATAGCTGGAAACACCTGCATCCATCTTTACAAAAAAGAAAAGAGGAACAATACTGAAAATATTTACCAATATTAAGAGGGGCATTACTGAAAATGACCTACACCAACCTCCTCAAAGGCTGTCTCAGCATCACCTTTATTGGTGTGTGGTCTTCTGCTCTTAGGTATCTTGGGTTTAAACCACAGCTAGTAAAGGTTTCCACTTGATAACGAGAATCAAGAGAAGTGCTCCTGGTTAAAGGGATAGATACTAATGCATTAAGACTTTTTTTTTGGTAAAGCAAGCTTTACTTGCATGAAATCATGTGACAGCACAGAAAATTTCCCTCCTGGCTTAAAGTTGTCTACCTTATTCAGACAGCAACCCCTCCGTTTCGCAAACCCATTTACGTGATTTCTATGAAGAGGCTTCGACACCCCCACACCTAGCACTGAACAAACAAACAACTTAGTCAAGGGCCAAACAAAATGCTGTGTGAGTGAGCTGCTTTTCCTGACAGATGCTTTCTGATACTCAACACAAACCTTGCCATCTGCTCTGATCTCTGGCAGAGTAAGTGACTTCCGTTCTCAATCTAAGGTTTCGCTATGACGGTACAGATGTGACAACTAAAGGTTCCTTCAGTCCCATTGTAAGGCTGTAGAGGTTTGCAGGGGGCATTAATAGCTGTTGTAGAGTAGCATCAGAATAGTCAGTGCTCTGAATAAAGGAATTTTTTTTTGGATAGTCACAGGTGCAAAACTTAAACGTGCCCAGATGAAAATGTTTCAAAGACAAAACAGCACAGACCTGCTTCATTTATGAAGAGGCTACAGGAATTTTGTATAAGCTTTTAACCATATTCAACTCCTAACTGCATCATGACCTTAATGCTATCAAAACTAAGGAAACTTCAGTAGTTTAAGGTCCCTTCCAACTTAAACCATTCCATGGATCTACAAGTTTGTAAGGATTCCAAAGCATACATCTCCAAACAGACTGCTGAGAAAAACAGAGCATTGGTGTATTAAAACAGGGAATAAAACCAAAGCCAGTTGTGGACTGTAAAGTACTCAATTAAAAGACAGAGAGAAGGACACAGAGCTGTTGGAGCAAGTCCACAAGAGGGCCAAAACGATGATCTGAGGGGTAGAGCACTTCTGCTATGAAGACAGCCTGAGGGACCTAGGATTGTTCAGCCTGGAGAAGAGAAGACCCTAGGAGGACCTTAGAGCTGCCTTCTAGTACCTGAAGGGAACCTCCAGGAAAGCTGGAGAAAGACTTTTCATAAGGGTGTCTAACAATAGGACAAGGGGGAATGGTTTGAAGCTGAGGAAGACTAGAGTTAGACTAGATCTTAGGAAGAAATTCTTCAGTAGGAGGGTGTAAGATTCTGGAATAGGCTGCCCAGGGAGGCTGTGGATGCCTCCTCCCTGGAGGTGTTCAAGGCTCTGCTGGATGAGACCTCAAGCAGCCAGGTCTAATTGAGAGGTGTCCCTGCCTATGGTGGGAAGGTTGGAGCAGATGATTTCTTAGATCCCTTCCAACCTGAGCCATTCTGGGACTCTCTGAATTCAGTCCAAGATCTATGCTGCTGCTTTCACCTTAGAACACCACTAAGAAAAAAAGCCTACGCAGTAGGTGGGAGAAAAAGGATACCCCTGACATGTTTGTCTTGAACCTTTCAGAGGTCCAAAGCAGCCTTCATAGTTAGAAATTATTTTTAATGACAGAACTACCCTTTAAAAAAAAAACAAATAAAACCTGCACCCTGGAGTAGTACCCATTCACAACAGAAGGAATGGCAATTACCTATTAGAATAATTACAGTTCATTTCAGCTTTGCTAATGCATACAGCTCAGAGGTCCAGCAAAGATGAGCCTCCAGAGCGTCACCACAATTAATTCTGCAAGCAGGTTAGGAAAGCTGACACCTGAGTGGAAGAGTTTGGTAAAAGTAGGTTGATTTTGTTAGCTCCTACCTGATAAATTCTAAATGGGATGTACCGAAATCCACTCTCTTCTGCAGGGTACTCCATGAGCTTCCGATTTATTGCCCAGAACTGCTCAAATTTATCTGTGAAAGGAAAATTAGATTTTACTATTAATACAAGAAGTTCTTTTTTCAGGTAAATGAAACAGTGTGCAGACTTTTCTTACAGAAGTTTGACAGGTGTGAATTTCTTCTCTCCATACTTCTCATTGCTGTCTACGACTACCTGAAGGGAGGTTGTAGCCAGGTGGGGTTGGGCTCTGCTCCCAGGCACCCAGCAAGTGAAGGAGGGGACACAGTCTCAAGTTGTGTCAGGAGAGGTATAGGCTGGATGCTAGGAAGAAGTTCTTCACAGACAGAGTGATTTGCATTGGAATGGGCTGCCCAGGGAGGTTGTGGAGTCCCCATTCCTGGAGGTGTTCAAGAAAAGCCTGGATGGGGCACTTAGTGCCATTGGCTAGGACTGTGTGTTAGGTTGGACAGGAGGATTTTGGAGGTCTCCTCCGAACTGGTTGATTCTATGGTTCTATAAGCAACAGGTATAAAATGCAGAGCAATTCAAGCAGTAAAAAGACTTCTTGATGGGTTCACATTTGTGAACTCTGCAGCAATGTGTGAAGCAACCAGAAAATTCACTGCCAGTTTTGTGGCACAACCTGAAAATATAACTTTGTTTGAAACATATTTCTGTTAATTTCATCCAAGTAACTCAGTTTAGCAAAGCAGTCTGAGGCAGCACCACTTCATCGTGTTCAGACATCACAAGAACAGAATTCTTGCTGCACTTAAAGTTTATCAAAGACAGGTCTAGAGCAGTAAAGGCTTCTTCATGCATGCAAATCAATTATTCAAATCAAGCAAACGACTAATAGCAAAAGTGACAGAAAGGAATGTGAAGAGCTAAGATAACATAGCTGCTGCCAGCCTTACTGCAGAAGGCAGCTTTAGAAGGGGAAGAGCAAGGGCAGATGTTTCTTCAGAAGCAGAACACAACTTCCAGTTCTCCCTCCTCAGCACAATGTCCAACTGACTCTCAAGAAGCCTGCTGGTGCAACCGTACCAGAATTCAGCTCCCCTGAAGCAAAGTAAAATTCAGATCCCTATTCATGGAACAAAAATCTCCCTTCTTGCTTCCAAAACTGCTGACAACAATTAAAGCAAGCTGCGGACAAGTGAAAGTCTGAGCTTTGCTCTGCCCCGTGCAGGGCACAGATGCTTGTCGGTGAGCTAAAAGGCACTTCCCACATCTTGCAGGGTTTGCAACACCTCGCTTTTCCTGACCAAATGTGACAAGACAGGAATTTCCAAGAAACTGAACAACTCCTGCCAGGCATTCAGTAGGAGCATTTCCTGATACTTATCTCAAAGTACCTCCACACCCTTGTTTCCCCATTAGCAGCAAGTGCCTCTTGACAAGCACTTACCTGAGCTGCAGTAAACACCAGCGCACAGCAGCTGCCTCAGCTGGGGAGCTGCCTGGACTCAGGGTGCTAACTCCACAGCTCACTGGTTGGGAAGCTCAGCAGGTGACAGTGCCCCCCCTGCAAGCTGGTTGTACCCAAGCATTTGGGAAGCCTATGGAGCCAGAGAGGTTTACTCCTACAGTGTCTGACACAAGGAACTGCATCCTCCTCACTAACTCTATCAGCAGTCTCTTAAACAAGGGATCTGTGTATTAGGAGATATCCTGCTTGAACAAGAATAAAACAAACAGGGACTGCATTTACTTGGTTAATGCTCACCCAAAACTCCTCCCTCCCCAAATCCTCTTAAAAAATATAAGGGAAAGGATTCAACATTCTCCCATTTTCTGTGCTCCTATTTATGCAAAACAGAATTAAGGAAGCTATTAATGATGTAAGTACTAATTAGTGCTTTGGCTAGACAGGATTTACAAGACAGAAGGTGCTGGCCAGAAGTTTAACAACCAAAACAAAACTGAGTTTTCATCAAGCCAGTAAACAAGGAAGGTCTCTTCCTATCAGCAAAAGCACTTTGCACACTCCCCTCCCCACCTTGTGCAGTCTGCAGGGTATCTAAACTCTTGTCACAGTCAAATCTGCTCACTGCTGTTCTCCACAATCCATCTGTTTTTACCAAAGTGCCTGACCGACCTGTTACAGAGTTTCTGTATTAGCAAACCCCAGCACTTGCAGAAGGCAGATGTTCGAAGCTGAATAACAATATTTGGAGTGAAATCAATAATACTCAAACAGCAGTGAGATTAGTGACAGTATAAAAGTTTCGGATGACTTCTACTGATCGTGTTTCTCAAAGAAGAGGGAGAGGTTGCTGTGTAACTGTGAAATGAAAATGCAGAGAAAAGATTTGCACGGCGAAGAGCAGAAAGTTAATCGGCAAATAACAGAGAGGAGATCCAGCTGAAAAAGCTGTTAGCTAAGTCTCATTTCTAAATATTCATTTATTAGAAATGCAGTCAGTGAATGCCCAAACAGAGACAGAAATTAGAGTCTGTAGTAATGGAGGCTAAGGAGAGCTTTGAAAATATCTATTTACATATCACAGAATTGTAGAACGGCTTAGGGTTGGAAGGGCCCTTAGAGATCATCTCCTCCCATCTACGAGATGGCAAAACTACAAGGACTTAAAGATATCCATTCTGTGATTCTATGAACAACTCAAACCTCAAACACAGCTCTACAAGTGCAGTGGGCCACGTTACACACTGCTCTAACAAGCCTTGTGTTTAACTGCCACAGCCAGAAAGGAGCCTGTGCAAAGTTCAGGTTATGGCTGCTTGTGTCTCTCCACAACTGATGAGAAGCAGCTGTGTTGAATCTAACCCCCCTCCTCTACCACAACCATTATATACTGAATTTATAGATATTAATTCTTTGAACCATGCAAAAAAAAAAAAAAAAGCTCTCCCCTAAAACCAGTTGAGATTTTATTTATTTGATCCCAAGTCACCACTAAGCCCACAGAGCCTTAATGTTTCAAAGCTGAAAGCCTTCACTTTTCCACACGAAAGGCAAGGAGAAAAAAAATAAAGGCTCACTTGAAAATCCTCTTTATCCACAATAAAAATGGTCATAATGCTCTTGAAGCAAGACCAGTAGTACCATTTGCCATCAGATCTGACCAAAGAATTTTAACAGTTCTTCCAAAGGCAGGGAGCTATACAGCCTGCCTTTGGCTTCCCCACCACAGCTAGGCACACATGACATTGGGCAAAATGAAAACCTGTCTCAAAGAAGTGTTCTGCCTGAGGAGTGTCTGGTTTATGGACAAAAAAAACCCCTGAAAAACAGGAAAAACCACAGTAGTAGCTGTTAGACAGAAAGGTATGTTTTACCTTCCTGGTTTGGTAGCAGATACAGCAGAGGAGATTTAGACTGGATGCTAGGAACGAGTTCCACACCATGAGGGTGCTGGAACACTGCAACAGGTTTGCCCAGGGAGGTAGTTGAGACCCCATCCCTGGAGGCTCAAGGTGAGGCTGGACAAGGCTCTGAGCAACCTGATCTAGTGGAGGATGTCCCTGCTGACTGCAGTGGGGTTAGACTGGATGATCTTTGGAGGTCCCTTCCAACCCAAACCATTCTGATTCTCTGCAAATGACAAACGGTGAGACGAGGCACGTAAAGGCTGTTATGAATCCCCAGCAGCTGTTACCAGCACAAGACTTTGCCACAAATTCACTATTACAGCTCTTCCCCTAAAAGCCATCAAAAAAAGTTTCTCATGCTGCCTGTTGAAGCATTTCCTTTCCAGCAGCAACATTTCTACCATATGACACTCGCAATTGGTAGCTACATTTCTCCAAACAAGCAAAATTATTCTTCCCCCCCAAAAAAAATATAAGTTGAATACATATCCTGTAAGTACTGCTGCCACTCTTTAAATATAGGAAGAGTTATTTGTTTCAGAACTGAAGAANGAAAAAAAAAAAGCCCGCAGATGTATCTTTGCTTACAAGGCAGTTATGGCAAATGCTACTTTCTTTTCTTTTTTTGTGGTTGTTCATTCTGTTTCACAAAGGGGGTTAAAAAATCATCACAACTCAAACGAAAGCCTATAAAAACATATTGAAAGGTACAAAATGCTTAAAAAGAGTCTTGTTGGTTTCGCAAGCTTTTCTTGTTTCTCTTTTGGGAAGAGCTGAGAAATTAAAATTAGCCTTTGAAAGTATTCAAAAAAGATTGTTTAAGCTTCTCATTTGGGAGCCAGATTCCACAGGTGCAATTTTTCATGAGGTGCAGTGAAACCTCTGTGAAACCCACCTTGCAAGGCAAACTTTGTGCTTAATATTATAAAGCAAACAAAAAACCTTAAGGTTTCCCTTACAACCACAGACACTCTTAGACAATCAGGTAAAAGGCATAGCCCAAGAGGAAGATGGAAAGACAACAATGTCTATCTGATCCTGATCTGGCAGGGAAGGGCTGGACTAGATGATCTTTCCAGGTCACTTCCGACCCCTAACATGCTGTGGTTCTGTGTAATTCTGTGTTCTCTTATCTTACATACTGAGAGTATCAAGGTTCTTCAACTCCTGGTTAAGAAAGAACCTTAACTCTTACCAGTTCAGTGTCTATTCAACTCTTCTGCCATTATTCTAGTCCCATTACAACTCACTCTACTCATAATTCATCTTTCAGTGTCCCTTCCAACCCCTAACATTCTGTGATTCTACGTTCTCTTATTTTACATATTTAGAGTAACAAGGTTCTTTAACTCCTGGTTAAGAAAAGAACCTTAACTCTTACCATTTCAGTGTCTACTCAACTCTTCTGCCATTATTCTACTTACATTACAACTCACTCTACTCAGAACTCCTAGATTCATATAATGGGTTAGGTTGGAAGGGATCTTGAAGATCATCAAATTCCAAACCCCCTACCACGGGCAAGGACACCTGAAACCAGCCACATTTAAGTAGTTATCCCATAGATGGTGACTTTAAAAAAGCAATTCAATCTAAACAAACAAACAAGCAAAAAAGTGATCTTTTCCACAGGCTAAAATTCTGCAGAATTTAAATTCCCTATCATCACTAAATTAGAAGAAATTATTAGCATGCCAGGCTAAACAGAATTAATCCTTGGTGCATTTTATTTACCATTCTGTAAGCCCATCCACAGTTGCTTATGATCCTTTTTTTGCATCTCGTTGATGACTTGACTTTTGTGCTTCAAAGCATCTGCTTCTTTTATACAAGCCATAAAGTGAGCTTCAATCACATCCTTTGAATGGCAGTGTAGAAGATCCTTTTCTGGAAAATTCTAGAGAGAAGAAGATAAAGAGACACAAATGCATCACATCCCTTAAAAGATGACGAAGAAATGGTTAATTTTAATGAGGTTTAGAGAAGAGGAAGAATAAATGGCAATATTAATGAGGTTTAGAGAAGATGAAGAATAAATGGTAATATTAATGAGGTTTTAGGTTTACACAGAAGCAGCACACTGGAGGTTTCTGCTTATGGAAGAAGGTAACAAACTGTTCTCTCACTTTACTGACAAGAAGGATTTTGCAGTGAAAAATATCACAGGAAAAGTAAAAATGCAACAGTTTTTCTGCAAACCCAGGAATGAAATCACTGAACCTCAACTGCTTAAATACATTAAATAAAATACAGAAATTTCATTCACACAAATAAATTAGTGGATGTGTTTAGGCTCTGCAAAATTCTGCAGAGAAAAAGATAAAGAGAAATAAGTGCATCACATCCCTTAGAAGACGAAGAATAAATGGTAATTGTAATGAGGTTTAGAGAAGATGAAGAATAAATTGTATTATTAATGAGATTTAGGTTTACACAGAAGCAGCACAGTGGAGGTTTCTGCTTGTGGAAGAAACTAACAAACTGTTCTCTACTGACAAGAAGGATTTTCCAGTGAAAAACATCACAGGAAAAGTAAAAATTCAACAGTTTTTCCTGCAAAACCAGGAATGAAACCATTGAACCTCAACTGATTAAATACATTAAATAAAATACAGAAATTCATTCACACAAATAACTTAGTGTATGTGTTTAGGCTCTTACATGCAAGATTGAGGAAATGTTCTCAAGCAGATGTTCAATTCTCTGCCAGCAAACATGAGAAAGGGGAAAGAGACAAGTGACAAGCACCCAATTCCTAGGGACAGAGGTGCTTTAGTAACCATTTCTATGCAGGCCTTGCAAAAATGTTCCCTTCCAGATTCATCATCAACATAAGTGAACCATATGCCAAGGTACCCACTGTTCCTTGTCCTGTCACTGGGCACCACTGAGAAGAGTCTGGCACCTTCATCTTGACACCCAGCCCTCAGGTACTATAGACATTGAGAAGATCCCCTCTCAACTTTCTCTTCTCCAGTCTAAAGAGCTTCAGGTCTCTCAGTCTTTCTTCATAGGAGAGATGTCCAAGCCCTGCAATCCCCCTCACAGCCTCTGCTGGACTCTCTCCAGCAGATCCCCATCTCTTACCTCCTATGTGTGCCAACTGCTTACCTGTGTGCCTGGCTTCTGTACCCCTTTATCTGGTTACAGCTGACACACTGCATGCGCAGAGTCACTACTCCTCAGGAAACTTTCATCCTCAGAGTAAATGGCAAATACCTGTGCTAGTTATTTTCTTAAGGAATTCCAGAAGTAAATCTTGCTCAGGTACTAAAGCAGATTTATTTGGAAATTAGTTAATCAGAAGTTCAGCACTGTATAGGTACACAGGGTTGTTCTTCCTCTTTGTACTGGTTTGAAGCTAATTGGAGTATTTTAGTGAGAGAAATTAGATGATAGGCTGTGAAAACAATGCTGATGTCTACTTCACTCATAGATTTGCTGAGACATATAAAAACAAGGACACAAACATAGATAAGGGAGTCTGCGTCTGTGTTTTCTCCCTTGCTTCTGCAGTATTAACTGCTTCAAGCTGCAATCTGTGCAACCCAACTACTGCAATCTGTGTAACCCAACTAATCATTTCCTTCTAGCCACCTCTGCTGATTCTTCCAACTCTCCTTACACATAAGGCAGACTCTGGGATACGGTAGGGGGGTGGAAAGAAGGTGGAAGGATGGTTAGGAGCCCCTCCTGTGCACTTGGGTTTCTGGGAGGGGTATTGTGTTTCTGTATTACTTTCAACTTGCATATTTCTGTATATAGCTTTTAATATTTGTAATATATTGAGAATACCTGCTTGTATGTTGTGGTAAGCTGTGGAGATGGATATAAGCTTCATTCCTTCACTTCCAGCTGGCTGAGTCTAGTCTGGGTGATATCATGGTGTGCGTGTGTGTGGGTAACTCCCAAACCATCACACTCTTTTCTTTTATCAGCACTATTTATTTACCATTTTCAAATGTCACAAGCATTCATTATCACACATTAACTGTCTAGGGTCCTCCAAATTTAAAATCCAGCATGTTTTATCCCTTACATTTACAGAAAATTACACCAATGACAGGACATTAAAATCCACAAGGGACATATCCTGTGGCACAGAGAGCATATCCTGGGGGAGCATCCATGTTTTAGTGTTTAGATACCACCAATGGGCTTTTATTTTCAAAAATTAATTCTTCTTCCCCCCCCCCATTTATGTTTCTGCCTTCCAGAACATCTCCTAGCAGTTTCACAATTTATCTTTATGCTTCATGCATAGATTCATAGAATGGTTTGGGTTGGAAGAGGCCTTAAAGATCATCTAGTCCAAACTCCCCCCTGTCACAGGCAAGTTCTTTTTCATTCCACCTGAGCCAGTTTAGCTAAGACACCCAAGAAAACAGCTGCTGTCACACAAAAACCATCAGGTCATGGGTGGAGAGGCAGGCACCAGCAGATGAGGGCTCCAGAAGAGGGAGAAATTAGCCTTTCCCTCGGCACACCCTCTCTCTGCTCCCACAACCCTACCATTTCCAGAGCAGTTCTACTGCCCAAAACCTGGAGAGCAGTTCCTATGCTGAGAACATGAACAGGGCTAAGCAGGGCACAGAGCAGCACGAGAGGAGTTTAACAGGAAGGGATAAATTTCCCTTCTCCTCATAAAGCCACACCTGGGTAGCAACCACAACTTCCCAGACTGCAGCTTCTCATGGTTCTCAGACCTCAGCAGCCTGTTCAAGCTCGTCCTTCTACAACCATTCAAGGAAACTGTATTTCAATTTTACTAGAGATATAAATGCAGGTTGTTTTATTGCATACCAGAAGGACAAATGAAGAAACTGTTTCTTCAGTGCAAACAATAAGTGCTTTTATTATTGGGCCTGCACACAGGATACAGGAGGACAATTCCAAGTATCTGTTAACTTTCAAACTCCTGCTAACAGAAATAAACTTTTTCATGTTTTCAAGCTTGAAACAAAGCAAACTGTTGGGAAGTGGGGGGAGGCAGTTAAAAAACACTCTTTACAGATGTTCAGGTGACCTGATGTTGCCTGCATGTGCTGTGATAAAAGAAAGGAGAAGGCCATGACAGCACAAGTTAAACCCCCGCAAAAACCTAACACTGTTCAATTAGGCCAAATAAAAATTCTGGCTCTTTGAAGAATAACTGCACACAAATGACATGAATAATCTAGGCAGGAATTCCACACCTTAACTATTTAGCTGTAGCCAACTGTACCACATGAAAATGGCTTCAATATTTTTACATGCTTTTGATATATTTTGGTTATGTTTTCACCTTAAGGATTAAGGAGGACTTATTTAAATAAACTTCCAGAGTACATCAAAAAGAGGAAGAGAGATTAAGCAGGTGCTTAACTCAAAGTGTTATACTTCTAAAAACCAAATTACATCAGCTATTTAACACTGTCTTAGCAATAAATTAATTCTGCTGACCTTTAATGTACACCTTTGAGACAAAAATTAGCTGATCTTTTGGCAACTAGCAATTTAAGGACATTAAAGTCAGTTTCCATTACTACACTACCCAGCATAAGGACACAGAGCTGTTGGAGTGAGTCCAGAGAAGGGCCACAAAGATGATCCAAGGGCTGGAGCACTTCTGCTATGTTCAGCTTGGAGAAGACTCTAGGAGGACCTTAGAGCTGCCTTCAAATACCTGAAGGGGTCCTACAGGAAGGATGCAGAGGGACTTTTCATAAAGATGTCTAGCAATAGAATATTAGAATAGAACAAGGAGGAATGGTTTGAAGCTAAGGGAAAGTAGGTTCAGACTGGACCTTAGGCAGAAGTTCCTCAGTAGGAGAGTGTAAAACTGGAATAGTCTGCCCAGGGAGGCTGTGAATGTCTCCTCTCTGGAGGTACTCAAAGGCTGGTTGGATGAGGCCTTAAGCAGCTCAGCCTAGTTGAGAGGCATCTCTTCCCATTGTGGGGAGTAGATGATCTCTGAGGTCCCTTCCAACCTAAGCCATTCTAGGATTCTATGAAACTGAAAAGTGCTGTAGTGCTTAAATTTATTTTTTCAAGATGGCATTGCTTTGGGAGGGCAACATCCACACACTGCCACTGTTAACCTCCCAGAGCTCTCAACAGGTGTCATAATAAGTCATGATTTATCAAACTGGACACCCCACAGCGTCTTCATCCCATCTCTCTCTGACATATCAGACAGAAGAGTAGCAATTACAATGGTTTCAAAAACATCATTTAAAAAACTTCAACATCTGGAAATACATTGTTTTAAGAATGTATGATTTTAATGCACACCTCCAAATAGAACCAGACCAAGATTTTTTTTTTTTTTTTTTTTTTTTTTTAAAGCACCTTCAAGAGAAGAATTATTTGAATGAAAATGTTTAACACAACTGCTTCCTACTTGGCTTCTAACTTCATCTTGAATCTCAGCCCCCAAAGTCAAGCCCCTTAGCGTAGCAGTTCCCTCCCCGTTGCAGAAATTGCAATTAATTATTGAAGAGGCCAAAATTTTCAGAGTTAAATATCAAGACTTCTAGTTGTGGTTTTGACTTCAAAACACACCTGGGATTAATGTCCCAATGCATTTCAGAGTATGAAAGAATCCCACACCGAAGCAAACCCTGCACAAGCACTCTTCTGAGCAAAGATCAGTGCAGTACTGTGAAGTCTGACCTGATGGTTTTACAATGTGCAATCACAATAAGGTCTCTCCTGTGACTAAGCTGTCACAAGACCAAACTCTTTTCACTTAGTTTTCTAAAGGGGACCCACACGAAGTACATCAGCATTCCCTGACTTTCTACAGCATCTCATATCCATGCCCATGCCTAAAAGGATGAGCACTTCCCAATCTTCCTTTAACTCAATCTGACTGAGTTAAAAGACCTGATAGAAAATTCTTCTCCTGCCTCTACTCAGTTGCACTGACATGGTCTCATCATTTCTCTTGAAACACAGTTTTGCATTTTCAGATTGTGACAGAATCCTTCTCAAAGGAAGGTAATTTGAAAGCACCAAAAGTCTCAGGGAAAAGGTCTGTAGATGCACAGGAAACTGTTTCTTTTTCAGGAATCATCTATTCTCCCCTTCAAGCCATGCCATTCACCTATTTATCAAGCAACTACAAAACCTTTTCCCAGCTTCCAAATTCCATTACTTCCTTTGCTAAAGATGCATTGCAATTTTACCTTGAAGTGCACTGTGATGCTCCAAGGAAGGGCTGTATTTGATGCATGGAGATCAAACAGCAAACCAATTGGGTAATGCCTGAAAAAAATGAAGGGATATTAAATGAGCAGAAAAGTTACACATTTAATTCTACATAAACCAGTTAACATGCCTGCATTTACAGGAGGAAACCTGTTTGGCTCCCACAGTTAATGTTCATTATTCCTCATTCAGAACAGTTAAATAAGCAGGTACAAATGACTGACAGAATTCTGGCAGAATCAAGTCTGCAACTGACATGTTTAATACCCGAGCTAGCTGACTCCAAGCCCTGCTCACAAAACACCCCTGGTTTTGCAACAGCACAAGTGGCCTAGAGCTGCTCTCTGGAGGCCTTCAAAATGGTATTTTTTTAGATAAAAAGCTTGATAATAGCAGCAATAGCTGCTCTGACCCAAAAAAACATACATGCTTGTAGATATTTAAATGTCATAGGTTTACAGCACTAACCCATGACCCTTAACATCTCTTCCCTTTCCCATTTCCTTGATGTCACTTGTGGAGAGTAAGTAAAGTGAACACAACACCACATCTGTACGAGGGCTGAAAGAGGATACATCAAGATGGACTTTTTATCTTTACTATCAAATTAAGAAGAAAGGAAGGGGAGGGGAAAAAAAATAGACTAAGTGGAGTTTTGTATTTCAGTAGTATTTTGGATTAGGGGAGTTACACAAAGAAACTGCTTTCCTCCAAACATTAATTTCTGTCTTCTAACTTTGTCTCCTTTAAATTCAGTCAAAGATTCAGCCTCCAGCAATAGAAGGAGTATCTATCACATACACAGAACTTCCACAGGCACTTTAGCAAGGTCTTTATGCAATGTTCTCATAAGCAGACACCAGCAAGATGTCTTTTTTCCCCCCTTTGCATTCAGCACACCAAGCTCCATTCTCTTATCTTTCAGAAGTCTTGACTCCAGTGGCTTTTCAGCCTACAAAGAGATAAACACACCCTTGACTGTAAACTCAGGAGCTTCACCGAGCGAAATGGGATTGATCACAGGACGCAGCGCCAAGCACGTAGGTAAGTTTTGAAAGTCCAGAGAGCAACAAGCAAGAGCTCTGCTCTAACAGCACCTGCGCCAAGCCAGCTCCCTGACCTGCTGAAGGCTCACCCAGCAGTCTTTGAGCACCCTCTACGGGTGAGCTAACCTCAAAGCCGAGGCAAAGCCAATACAGCAGTAAAAGTCAAAAACAAAGCAGTACCATTTGCGGCCTTACCTACTGCATTTCTAACTCCTTAAAAGGATTAATAGGAGGAATTCACAGAATCACACAGTGTTAAGGGTTGGAAGGAAATTCAAAAGATCATCCAGTCCAACCCCACTGCCAGAGCAGTATCACCTAGAGGAGGTCACACAGGAATGCATCCAGGTGGGTTTTGAATGTCTCCAGAGGAGACTCCACAACCATTCTGGGCAGCCTGTTCCAGGGCTCTGTCACCCTCACAGTGAAAAATCTTTTCCTTATATCCTCTGCTCCAGCTTGCCCCTATTGCCCCTTGTCCTGTCACTGGGTATCATTGAGCAGAGCCTGGCTCTGTCCATCCAACACTGCCCAGCACATCCTTATAAACATGAATGAGGGCAGCCCTCAGGCTCCTCTTCTTCAAGCTAAAGAAACCCAACTCCCTCAGCCTTTCCTCAGAGGGCAACATCAAATATCCAGATTGTTTTGGGCATCCTACTGCAAGAAACAGTGAAGCCAAAAGCACAAACACTTCATAGTACAGTAACAACTAGAACAACAGTTGCAGCACAACCTCTGCCTTGAAGTACAAGCAGAATAATCAAAAATATGTTCAACATTAAACCTCCTTCTGTCTTCCCCAGACAACTAGCTCTTCTTACCCTTCTGTTGCCATTTTTAAAATTCAGTGGAGTGATTAGTTTAGGAAGAGCACTGACTGCAAGCAGGAAGGCCAAACATGTCCTGGGCTGTATCAAAAACAGTGTGACCAGCAGAATGAGGGAGGTGAATCTGCCCTTCTGCTCTGCTCTCACGAAGACCCCAACTGGAGCCCTGTGTCCAGTTATGGTGCCCCCAGCATAAGAGAGACAAGGAGCTGCTGGAACAGGTCCAGAGGAGGCCACAAAGATGATCAGAGGGATGGAGAAACCTCCCCTCTGGGGACAGGCTGAGAGAGTTGGGGGTGTTCAGTGTGGAAAGGAGAAAAGAAGGCTCTGGGGATGCCTTAGGAGACCATATAGTGGCCTTCCAGTACTTGAAGAGGAATACAAGAAAGCCAGGAAGGGACTTTTAATGAGAGCTTGTAGTGACAGGAAGAGGGGGAATGGAACAAAGCTTGAGGGAGATTTAGACTGGAGATTATGAACAAATTCTTAACAGTGAGGGTGGTGAGACATTGGAACAAGTTACCCAGGGAGGTCACGAATGCCCCCTCCCTGGAGGTGTTCAAGGCTAGCTTAGACGAGGCCTTGAGCAATCTGGGCTGGTGGGATGTGTCCCTGCCCATGGCAGGGATCTTTGGAACTAGATGATCTTTTAAGATTCCTTCTGACCCAAACCAGACTACGAATCTGTGAATAAACTGAGTAAAGATCCAAAGTTAAATAACTCACCATTTCAGCGGTGTGCCTTCATATTCAAACCATATTTCACTACCTTCTTCTTGTCTCATAACTTTCTGAAAGTGTTTCTTCACTTTGTCTGTTACCAGGGTCAGGTAGCTTATCCTTGGCAAAAGCAACTGAAAGAAAAAAGAAAAACATAATTATGGTAACTTAAAGTACACAAAATGTAGAGATTTTTGTTTATTTAGTAGCAAGTCATTTCATAGCCAGAACTCAATCAGCATTCTTCCCTTTCCCTTTAAACTAAGATGTCAAGATGTTTTTTCTGATGGTTTAATTATTACTGGTTGACATTTTAGCTATATTAGATACGATTTACAGATATCAAAATCATAAAGTGTGGAGAGTAAATCAAGAGTAAGTTCTTACGAAAGCAAATGGATTAGTCTTTGAGCTAATGCTGCATTAGGCAGCAAATCTGCATACATCTGTGAAACAACTACATTCTAGGACTATATTAAACTACAACAGATCAAGACCCATCACTGTGACAGTCAGCAAGACAGCTGACATTTGATCTTGTAGGTACCCTATGATTTTTCTTTTCCTATCTGTTGCTCTTATTACCATGATCATTGTTTTGACCTTCTTTCACAGGAGTCTACTTCAGCAAGGTAACTAAACATAGCCTTCTGTTTTAAAAGGTGGATAAATTCATGTAAACACTCAATGTGAGAGTTGTTTGGTACCTCAATGACTTCAGTAATACTATAATCACAGAATGGTCAGGGTCGGAAGTGACGTCCAAAGGTCATCTAGTCCAATCCCCTCAGCAGTCAGCAGGAGCATCCTCAACTAGATCACATTGCACAGAGTCCTGTTGAGCCTCACTCTGAGTAAGTTCAAGGATGGGGCTCCAACCACCTCACCAGGCAACCTGTTCCAGCGTGCAGAGCTTGTTCTAACATTCAAGTGTTAGTGATCTTAGTGTTGACAATTGCACAAAGCTCTGGCTGAAGTTACTTCTGCAGTAAGGTAACACAGAAGTTTTGTCTCTTCTCCTAGTCATTATCCAAGAATACACAAACTCATGCAGAGTCTTTTCCTTTTACCAAACTGACTTTTCCATAGCTTAAGATGGTAGTTGGGGTACAGTTGGACTTGATGATCTTGAAGATCTTTTCCAACTAATGATTCTATGACTCTATATGATCTTAATTACCTTTAATAAGTTTTTCTCACTGGTGAAACAAGCTTAAAGTTTTGAAACTGCAGTGAAAAGTGACAAACCACGCAGCATGGTCACATGCTTTGATTTCAGAAGGTATGAAGAAGAGAAATGGAACTGGTGGAGTTTATTTTTCACAACATGTAGGAAAACACAAAGAATCAGAGAACGGTTTAGGTTGAATGGGACCTCAAAGATCATCTAGTTCCAAGCCTCTGCCATAGACAGGGACACCTCCCACCTCCCACTAACACAGGTCACTCAAGGCCTCATCCAATGCAGCCTTGAGCATCTCCAGGGAGGGAGCATCCACAACCTCCCTGGGCAACCTGTGCCAGTGTCTCATCACCCTCACTGGAAAGAACTTCTTCCTAATGATGAGAATGAAGGGAGCAAACATAGCTACGACACTGGACTATCTGGGAGTACCTTTGTTCTACTTACGTAGTAAGGTTCAGCTTCCCTTTCAGTTATTTCATCCTGATACAGAGTGAAACAGGTTGGTATTCGTCCGAACCACACATCTCGAAGTACATCTTTGTCATCTGTCATTCTTCCAACGGATAGTGAAGCACATGTAGATCACTTTGGTTCTTCACCTAGAACTGTAACCCACTTCGCCCTGAAAGAAAGAAGCCGGCAATACTGCCATCAAAATACATCTTGTGAAAGGTTCTCCCACAGCTACTCTCCTTCAAGCACGATCTAGGCTGTCACCAAGCACCAACCAGTTCGCACACGAAAGGGATGAGTTAAGGCACTTCCCCAGCTACAAACACGCGGCGGATGTCGAGCGAACGAGCATTTCCTAAGGCTGCACCAAGCGCAGAGGCAAAGCGACCCTTCCCGTCACCCCGCATCTCCCGTACCCCACTGAGTCCTCGGACCCGGGGACAGCCAGCACAGCGCACTGCCCGCAGGCTGGCAGGAAGGGCAGCGGCGCGGGTGTACCCACGGCGGGGCCGCGGGCCGAGATCAGTCACCGCGGGCCGAGGACTGTCTCAAACATCGCTCACCTGGAACTCGGGGGCACCCCGCCGGCAGGCTTGGGGCGGCGAGCAGCAGCGGCCCGGCCAGGCCCCGCGGAGTCTGCCTCTTTCTTTCCCTCCCTCCTTCCCCTGCAGCCGCCCGAGGTGAATCAGCAGCGCACGGTGCAGCGGCGCTGCCGCCGCATGGGACCAGCCCAAGGCGCGCCGCGGCGGCGGTCCCCGGCGTGCTCTCCCCGGGCAACCGCAAGGCCGGGGGGGAAAGCGGGGGGCGGATCACAGCGGCCCCGCCCCGGCCCCGGCCCGCCGGGGACGAACAGCATCTC
>VWZI01017528.1:2372249-2446127 GCA_013396835.1 Psilopogon haemacephalus | reverse complement strand
CAGTCCGCCGCGGGGGTAGGCTCAGTCCGCCGCGGGGGTAGGCTCAGTCCGCCCCGGGGGTAGGCTCAGTCCGCCGCGGGGGTAGGCTCAGTCCGCCGCGGGGGTAGGCGCAGTCCGCCGCGGGGGTAGGCTCAGTCCGCCGCGGGGGTAGGCTCAGTCCGCCCCGGGGGTAGGCTCAGTCCGCCGCGGGGGTAGGCTCAGCCCGCCGCGGGGGTAGGCGCAGCCCGCCGCGGGGGTAGGCGCAGTCCGCCGCGGGGCTTCCGCCCGGCTCTCAGCCGGCGCCGGAAGCCGGAACTGGCCCCGGCCGGAAGCGAGGCGGAACCGGCAGGAGGAAGGAGGCGAAGGCAGGAGATTTTCCAGGGCGCCCAGGCCGCCCTGACGAGGAGGCGCTCTTGCAGCCGCGCCTGCTGCCAGGAGGGGGATGTCGGCGGCCGTGTGCGTTGTGGGAGCAGCAGGGACAGGACGGGAGGCGGGAGCTGGGCTGCAGCTGTGACCGGACCCTGCTCGGCTCCAGAGGTGTCGCTAGGCCTCGCTCCTGCCAGCGCGCAGCAGCCGCGGAAGGTCAATGCTGAAGGCTTTGGGCGCTAATGGAGTCAAATGCTCTTCGGAGGGTTTTGAGGACTGTCTTACCACTTACCACCTCTGTGCTCCCTGATTGTTCTCTTTTCCTCTTTACGTAGTAGGTATTGTACAGTATGGTTTAAACGCCAAGATCACAGGAGGGTGAGGAGTACCAGCTGCCACCAGGGACATCTCTTGCATACCAGAGCATCATTGTGGATTTTGCTGGTTTTTGTTTGTTTTTTTTTTTTGGCGGAGTGGGTTCAAGTTTACAGTTAGTGCCATCTCTGCGTTTTAAAGAACGTCTGCAGTTCTGCCGCTCTGCAGATCCCCTGCTCAATGGGGAGTGAACAGGAAGCACTTTGCAGGTGGGAGGCAACATCGTCATTCCAAGGAAGATCTGTGTCACAGCTTCCCTGCTAGCCTGTGTCAAACACCTCCAGATGCCGAAACTGGGCGCTTCTGTGCAGGATGTACAACTGGAGCAGAAGTACTACACATCTGCTATTTCGGCAGTGAACGTTCAAAAGAAAGCTGGCAGAACCGGTTTCTTACCTGATGTGGGTGCTGCACGCTGCGATGTTCCTGCCATGGTAGCTTGATGCCACTAGATGTCATGCAGTGGCCATTGCTGCTGAAGGTATCTAAGGGAGGTCATCAGACTGGTTTTGACAGAGCTGTGACGGCATTAAGGAGGTTCCCTGCAGAAATGCACAGAGAAGCCTGTAGCAATGACCACTGCTCATGGGCTGGATGCCTTTGGCACTGTGGGATTGGTTCTGAACAGGTCTCCATGGAAGCATCCTTCTGCATCCCAAAGTTTCTGCCTTTCCAGCTGTGCAAGACAGTCATTTCCACACCAACTGACTTTTTTTTTTTTCTTTTTTTTTTTTAAACATTTATAACATTTTAATTCCACCTTGATGCCCCCCTGACACTTCAGAGAGAAGAGAGTACATGCAGCTTCATTTCACACCAGTGCCTAATTTTATCTGCTTCATTTTACCCAACCCAATGCTAATTCTCACTCCAGTATTGCTATGCAGTTTTAAGGCTGTAATGGGTGGAGGTGAGGTCTTGTCCTCCTCCGCAGCACTGCTAACTTGTAGGCCAAGTCCCCTCTGCACAGGGGTGGCCCCACATCAGCTAAGTACAAACCCTCTCTCAGTATGTGTTAGAATAGGCCAGGTTGGAAGAGACCTCCCAGGATCATCCAGTCCAACCTTTGTGGGCTTGGCATTTGAATGTTGTGTTTGAGGAATTTTAGTTTTGGATTTTGTTTTTTTTTTTTTTTCAGTCATCTGAAAGATCAGAGGAGCCTGAAGAGTTATTTTCCTCCCAAGTTTAAATAAACTTCTTATGATCCCTTCTTTTTAATACAACATTTTGAACACAAGCCCTGTTACAGAATCACAGAACTAACCAGGTTGAAAGAGACCTCCAGGATGATCAAGTCCAGCCTATCACCCAACTCTTCCAATCAACTAACCCATGGCACCAAATGCCCCATCCAGCTTCCTCATAAACACCTTCAGGGATGGGGATCCCTCTTTTTGTTTGTTTTGTTAATTGCTCCATAAGCCAGAAGTTTAGCTGTGATGGTTCTGTGGTTTGAGCTGTACACAGCAAAAACTTCCATTATCTTCTCTTCAAGGGTTTTTCTGACACATGAATTCAAAAAGCGCACAAACTGGTGTGAACCTGGAGTAAATGTGTGGTCCACACCAGAGCTTAGGGGAAGACAACACCTAGCACACGCTAATGCTACATTGGAAGGCTTCAGGCTGTGGAGGGACCAGTTCTCTTGGACTCCTAAATAAGGCAGTGTCTCTAAAGAATATCTGAGAGGATGGAAGGGGAGGAGTCATTTCCTCCAGGAGTCATCCATTTGTACTCAGTGTAATGAGTGCAGTTGGTGTGGAAATGACTGTCTTGCACACTTGGAAGGGCAGAAACTTTGGGATGCAGAAGGATGCTTCCATGGAGACCTGTTCAGAACCAATCCCACAGTGCCAAAGGCATCCAGCCCATGAGCAGTGGTCATTGCTACAGGCTTCTCTGTGCATTTCTGCAGGGAACCTCCTTAATGCTGTCACAGCTCTGTCAAAACCAGTTTGATGAAGATACACTGACCTGTGGAGCTTCTGTGAAGTGGCAGCACCACTGCAAACCCTGTCCCCACTCCCCGCCCCCCCCAAAAAAAACCAAAAAGCCAAACCTGCCCCTGGTTAGAAGATTGACCAACTTTCAAAAAGCTCTGTACCTATGGATTTCCCTGCAGGAAATGGAGAAGCACACAGGGTTAGTCTTTGCCCTTTTCTCCTATGATTTCCTCATAGTTTTTCAACAGGAAAGAGTTGTTTCAGCAGTGCTGATGAGTTTGGCTGATCATTCTAGCAGCATCATTGTGCCAGTTTGTATTGAAAAGAAAATGGCCCAGAAAACATCCACTGGCACAACTCCTCATGAGCAGGAAGAAGTCTGCCAGCACTGCTATTAGCAGTAATACTGACAGTGTGTGTACCAAGGATGTGACCCATTCCTGACACTGCCTGTGCTTACCTCTTCAGGTCTTACTTAACCTCTGCTTCTACAGCTCTTGAAGCACACCACTGGCCAGCTAGCCTGTGTAATCAGCACTCTGTTGGTTACTAATGATAACTACCAAAGGGATTAAACACTTAGTTTTGTATTATCCTGACATGTCTAGTATAAGGAACATGAGCACATGACTCAGGCATATGGATTCCACTCCACAGGCTGAAATTTGAACACCATTGAGTGTCCAAGTCTTTTGCTGGATCTAGATACAGGATGGTAAGTAGTGAATAAAACACTGTAACTTATAATTTAGCAAGTGAGATAATGTGCTGTTTAGAATACCTTCCCATTTAAACATCCTAGCAAAGTGCTGATGCAGTTACCCAGGCAGAGATGCAGCCAGATGCATTGTAAAATCTGTGTGAGATTATAGAGGTAATAGTTCTATAGGCAAATGAGGTTCTGCAGATGAGGTGGTCTTGGTTGTAGATAAATAGATATACTAAACAAACAAGCCTTTGCTATTAGTATGACTATAAATAATGAATCTGAAGCACAGAATGGTTTGGTTTGGAAGAGACCTTAAAGGTCATCCAACTCCCACTAGCCCAGGTTGTTCAAGGCCCTGTCCAGCCAGGTGTCCCTGGCCTTAAACAGCTTCAGGGAGGGAGCATCCACAATCTCCCTGGACAACCTGTCCCAGTGTCTCACCACCCTTACTGTGAAGAATTTCTTCCTAATATCCAGTTTACATCTCCCCTCCTCAAGCTTCAATCCATTCCCTTTTGTCCTATCTCTACAAGCCCTTGTAAGAAGTCCCTCCCCATTAATCCAAACTTTAAAAACAATTGCTAGGATGGAATGTCAGATGCAATAAAAAGAGGAATTAACCTCCTTTGGCATATTGTTTTCCACACTGTTATATCATGTTTCAAGCTGCATTATCACTCTGAAGCATGGGGCAGTCTAAACTGAGAGGGGAGGAACACATCATATTTCCAGTTCCAAAGATCCTTAAGCACTATTCCCCCATTTTAAACCTAATCATTAGACAGCACACAATGAGTCATTGCCTAATGGCACACAAATCAAAATACCTGTTAGTGAGTCCCTCTGGAATGTGAAGGGCCTTGTAAAGAACAAGATTATAATTAAAGATGTACCAATTCTAACAGAAATAAGAGAAATGGAACAGGTGGTTTACATATTTGTGGGCAGTTATATTTTGGGGGTAATGGTAGGGGAGATGAAGATGTGTAAAACAAATAATTTAGGTTGGAAGGGATCTTTGAAGTCCTTCCCTGACCTCTAGTCCAACACCTCAGAGCAGGAGTAGCTGCAAAGTTGAATCATGATGGTGAAGGCAAATAATGCCAAGGTTTGGTTGCTGCAAAGTTACCTGAAATAAAATGTGAAATACTGTTTCCTGGTATATTTTTCTGCTCTGATCACATGGAACAAATTTAATGCTGCTTTCATAGAAGTGGTATTTTCTGATACCTACATACACACAAAGTAAGGCTCATTTATATGTACAACAAAGAATCCTGGCAGGTGGACAAAAGAAACCCTTTCATTCCAGCCTGGCTACTCTGTGTATCAGTGGCAAACCACGCAGAAATATGTGGAAGTTAACTTGTTGCAGTGCTGCATTATTAGGAACTGATCAGCAATGATCAGTTGGCTTCCTTTCATTTCCCTACCTCTTTTCAACAGAAAGCAAAACAGGTTCTGGTTTTCTTTCTTAGCAATGGTCTTTCGAGTGTGTAAGAGACACAGAGTGCGAGAATTATTAATGTGCACCTCTTAACATGCAACCATGAGTAAGACTTGAATGAAACTCATAATGCTGCTATTTATATCTAGCTAAATAGTTCATTGTTGCCTACTCCCAGTGAAGGATTAATTTGATTAATTACATAAGAAGCTGATTCATTCATCTGAGGCCTGTCTGGAAGTATTACATGTTCCACGTCTGATGGCACAATCTTCTCCAGGTACTATTTTAATGTATATGTGTGTGGAAGCTAAAAAAAACCCCAACACTCTTAGAATCATAGAATGGTCTAGGTTGGAAATTACCTCAAAGATCACCCAGTTCCAACCCCCCACCATAGGCAGGGACACCTCCCACTGGAACAGGTCACTCAAGGCTTTATCCAACCTGTCCTCGAACACCTCCAGGTGTGGAGGTGCATCCACAACCCCCTTCCCTCCAGGGAGGGAGCATCCACAACCTCCCTGGGCAACCTGTTCCAGTATCTCACCACCCTCACTGTAACCTGTATCTCTTACCTGGATATACTTCCGTGCCCTCTTCCCCTACTAATATTTGTCTTCTACAACAGGTGAATAGGTTTGGAAATACTCTAGACACTTTCTTGTCTAAGTGACTGAAGTGTGCTGGCAGCTGTTCTACTTTTCCCCTCATCATAGTTAAGTCCTCTATGTTACCAATTTCCTGTTTTAATTCTTCCATAAAATTCCGAAGTCGTATTTCAGACTATCCATATAATCTTTTATTGCTAAAAACAAGTGACTGGACATTTTGAACTTCAAGGTCTGCTGCTTATAATTTATCTTGAACGAGTTGTCTTTGTCTTTCCTGCTTTGTCACAGCCTCATTAAGACATATTGGGAGTAAAAATCCCATTAAAAAATGATCACAGTGTGCGAATTGAGATTTCTTATGGACATAAATTGGATGATAAACATTCTTTTTACTATATCAATAGTGCCATGTATTCACTTAACTGGATTTTCACCCCTCCTCATGTTAACTAATAGTTATACTATTGAGTTGTCACTTAGCAAAGAGGAGTGCTTGCTATTCCAAAGGCAGTAGGGTGGTGATTCCTGGTGGTTCCTATTTCTGTTGGGAATACTGATAGAAAAATAAATTACTTTGTCAGTACTATCTTAATATGTGACAGGATTGGCTCCATCTATGCTTGATATATAAATTCAGTTGCTTATGGCCAAGCACTTAGTGCTGAATCATAGCATAGCCAGGAAGTGAAACAAAAATGTGAGGAGGATAATGTAATAATCCTGTGCTGTTTGGCTATTGGAGCAGCCTTTAGGTTGTTTGGTTTTGGGCAAGAAGATGTTTCACCCTTTATCTAAACAGAAACCTCCTGTTAATGCTGCCAGACAAGGGCAGTCCAGTCCTCAGTACAAGAAGACACTAAGCACCTGTGTCACCTACTGCTCAGGAACTCCCCAAACTGAACCTAACGTTAACTGCTGCCCACTGACACCTAATCTTTTACACCTTGGTAGGAAGCTGTCCAGCTTCCTATCTAAAATCCTTCCAGCAAGTATTTAATCAATGTCCTGTGTTTCATTGCATAATTTCAAGCATCTGAGTTAGACACAGTCATCCACAGCTGAAGTCTACTGGCTAGCTCATGAAGCCTGAGAAATACTCAGTGAAGTATCAGATGTCCTAGGGGTTCAAGATAACACAATGCTAAGTGTGGCTTAGATACAGCTGTTGGTGATGAGCCTGGCCTCGAGCAGCAGCAGCTCATCTTAGACCCAGCTGGCATTGGCTCTGTTGGACACACAAGAAGCTTCTGGCAGCGCAAACCCAGTACAACCTTGAACCATCAAACCCTGCTCTCTGAGCCCAGCAGTCCAGCCAGTTTTTCACCTACCCTGCAGTCTGCTAATCCAGCCCACATCTCCTCAAGTTTAGCTACCAGTGTACTGTGGAAGACTGTGTTCAAAGTCTTGCTTCAGATAAGCTACATCTGTAGCTCTCCTTTCACCCCGGGAGCCAGCCATTTCATCACAGAAGGCAATCAGGTTGGTCAAGGATAATGTAGCCTTGTAACATTTCTACTAACTGGTTCCAGTCCTCCTGTCCTTCATGTGCCTAAACCGGGGAGAACTTGTTCCTTAATTTTCCCAGGAGCTGACCAGGTTGTAGGTCTGTCTTCCTTTACTTTTTCCAACATTGATGTAATATTTGCCTTTTACCAGCAACTGGGGAGTTCTCCTGGTTGCCACAGCCTTTCAAAGAGAAGCCTCACAAAGACCTCAGTTATCCTGACTTCCGTGGCTGCATCTCATCTCATGCCATGCCCAGAGTTACTTCTCCTGTAGGGTGAGTAGTGCCTCATTCCCCCAGTTTGCTGCAAGACATAGTGACCTGACCTGGCCAGTAAAAAACAAGGCCCAGAAGGCATTCAGTACTTTAGCCTTTCCTACACAGGTTGTCACTAGGTCCTTCCTAGCTTGCCTAGCAGCGAGCTTACATTTCCCTTCACCTTTCTTGTTTCCTGGTACGCTCCTTGGCAGTTTCAACCCTAGCCATATGTGGCAACTCCTGCACCCCTGGGTGATACTGCTGGATTTCCTGGTGGTGTGTCCCTGCTTCCATGCTCTGCATGCTTCCTTTCTGTGTCTTAGCTCAGCTAGAATCTACCTTTTCAGCCAAGCTGGCCTCCTGCCATATCTGCCCATCTTCCTGTGCAATCACAATGGGACATCCTTGTGCTTCAAGGAAGATCCGCTTTAATGGGAACAGATGATACAATTTCTGCTTTAATGGGAACTGTTTCTTTCTTGGTTCCTCAGGGATTCCTGCCTACCTGACCAAGCTGAAGTCCACTATCCTGAAGTCCAGGTCTTTGCTGGATATCTTCTTCACTTCCCTTGGCATCTTAAATTCAACCTGTTTCTCCACTTCTTTTTTAGGCTTTGATCTCCATACTCTGATGAACCTGCTTGGAAACCTTTCTCAATAGATTAGTGAGGCTGTTGGGAAAGATGTTCTTGCCTCTCTTTCTCACGCTGGTACCATCATTCCTTACCAGTCCTTGTTTCCAGAAGATGATCCATAGGCATAGAAGCCAAAGGCCCTGCCCATGACACCAGCCACACTGCCTTTGATCTGCAAGATACATCCTCTCCTCCTGAGCTCAAAAAGGATCAAAAAATAACACCCCTGTGGGCCCTTTGTCACAGCTTGAGCTCAGCAGCCATCTTTGCTCTGCTGAAGGTCTGTTTTGGCAGCAACACTTGTGGCCAGATGGGTAAGCAGAAATAGACAGCAATCATTCAAAGGCAGTAACACATAGCAATAGTCCAGAGCCCCCAGTCCTTCCAGGGTGTCCCATGCTGGGGGCCAGAACTCATAGTTGTCTTCCCAGCAGCAGGTCTGACCTGCAAGTGGGTGCTCAGGTCCCTAAAGAAGGAAGTCTCAACCACTGTTACTCATTACTTCATCTTTATGGTGGGATTTTCTTTGGATACTCCTGGCATTCCCCCATGAACTTCTCTTATTTTAACTATCCCCCAAAACTTTCTATCCCATGGAGATTTATAATCTTGCTCATCAATAAATATTTTTAATTATGTTTAAGGAAGCTTTTTTCATGTCACTTTGATTATTCTTACTCTTTCTGTTGGCCCAAAACAGCCTATTTTTTTTTTCTCTCTCAGTCCATAAGTGTGTAGTTTTCCTTGATAGTCTTTTGGGAAGGGCATGGTTATAAAGACCAAATAAATTCCAGCTTAGTCATTCTCCTTCGTCTACTTTTTGCAGAGCAGCTAGTAGATAACTCCCTAATTATTGTTTATTGACAGCAGAATTTCACTGAGCTGCATTCTCACAGTCACTCTCTGTGCTTGTTTTAAATATTGCATCCCTGTTCCCTCTGATCCCAACTGATTATCATGGGAAAAGCAAATGCTGACAAACAGCTCCGCCACTTCGTGCCTCTGCTCCCTGAGACTCCTGATAACTGCTTTGCTTCATCAGGGCTGTTTCAACACCTCCTCTTTTGGGTAACTTTTCATGGGGCAGCTCAAGGTTTAGATTCTTTGGGGGACAAAGCTGATGGCTGCAGTAAATGATACTGGCTGATGGGTTTCACAGTCTCCACACAGAGCAAAGGGCTTTGGAAGCTACAGGAGGCAGGAGAACAGAGGGCCTGGCAGACAGAGCTGGGAACAGACAGCTTCAATTTCATAGTAATGCTCCTCTATTATCTGCAGATACATAGGAACAGTTATGCTTTTAATGACATCTGGTCAGCTTACCATTTAATTGCAGATTCTTCAGCACCTAAGTAGGTTACAGAAGAGAGGCCAGCCATATTCCATAGCAATTTAATCAGCATTTTGGTTTTAGTCTGTACATCTCTGCTCTCCTGCATGCCTGTATGTTTCCCAGCTCATCAGCTAGTCAATATAAATAATAATAAATAACCAATAATTATGTCTTTCATTTCCACTAATTAAGTAATATACTTGGGATCTCTATAGAATAATTAAATTTAAATGTTGTGGTAGTTTCTGCCTCCTTTCTTTAAGAGAGAAGGATCTTTTCCTAACTTAAGCCATGCTGGCTGACAAAGTTCTATGGGAATGTGGTGAAAACACACTACAGTGGCACTGCTGATTTAGTCAAACTCAAAAAGCATTCTCTAAGGTGCCAGGTTTCCAAGCTGATTCCAGCTTAGAGAGTAATTAAAATCGAGATCAGGATGCAAGATGGAAATGCACAATGTAGCCTAGCTTTTGGACAAGTGTAGCACACTAACCAGTGGAAAACTGGAAAGCAAGATGAACAAAGCCATCAAATATTAACCTGGAAATAAATACATTTCAGCAGAGCTGTTTCTACTCAGCAAATCGCAATCACAACTTGATATTAAGCTGTAAATGAACAATTTGCTACTGTTGTGTTCCTAATGCTTCATTATTATGTTAATTTTGTGATTTTTTAGTTGATTTATGGTCTCACTAGGATACCTTTAAGTGACTACAGGAGGCCAGAGTGCTAGAATAAATATTCTTTTATTTTCAGAATCAAACTCCAGAGGAGCCTGGAGCCGCTGGTGTGCAGAGCAGCACAATGCTGCCCATCAGTGGCATCCTACATTCAGTTTCCGTCAGTCTACAGAACCACCAAGGTGGGAAAGAAGCTGTGCCACAAAATGGGATGTTCTTGCCCCTGAGGACCCTCCACAGCATTTGCTGCAGCCTAGTTATAGAGTCTGCTTTCTCATACCTGTTTTATCTCCCCTTGTTACAGTTTCAGGAAGGAAAAACCTGCTCGTTGCAAAACCTCAGACACGAAACAAATGCCATAGTGAACCAACACTGACATTAAGGAAGCTGGTATGAAAAACATAGCATACAGCTGGTGTTTTACAGATTTTAGTGTCCAGATGGAGACCAGGCATAGAATCCTTATGTAAACTCCTTATGCAAACTGGTAAGTCCAAAGATTGAAAGCTCTGAAGAAAAATGTTGCCACATTCATCTTTTTACAGGAGGGCAGAAGAATATGGTGCTTAGACATTCAGAACAAGAGTGAAGTGAGTTGTAGCTCTTGGCTTTGTACCGGTGCTGCACATCAGTGCAAGGTACTCAGCAGTAAGAGCAAAGTTACATCAGATTGTCACAGCAGAATGAACAAAGTGCTTAGCAGGTAACAGAGAAAGCCCCTGAAAGAAAGGTTTTCTGAGGGACAGGTATTTTTTGGGGTGTGAACTGATTGGAGAAGGAATGAAGGCTACTACCAGGGTTGTATTAGCAAAAGTAAAAGTGATGTCCTACACTGGGAACTCCTGAACATTTCATAACTGAAATCTCTTTGGCTATCTGCCTGGACCCATGGGCTGCACCTTGCTGGCACTAAAATCAAACAGAGCACCTTCACTGTCAGCATCACCATGGGACTATTATGTGGAGGTAGTAACTAATGCAGAGCCAGTCCACTTCTACCTTTAAAAAAGCAATAAGATGACTGTGGTTAGCACTGTAAAACTCCTTGTTGCAGTCAAAGATCACATCTTACACAATGCTCATGCCGTGGAATGCCTTTAGTGCACAAACACTGAAGTTTTACAACCCCATGACCTCCATACTAGACCTATTTTCTTCCTTCAATCTGTGGCATTTGAATGCAAAAGGCTTTTTAAAAGCCCTAAGATGGGTTGCAGGATTGTCCTTTGAGCAGCTGACAGGAGGTGTGTGTGTGTACCTGGGTGGGGGTTCTACATAGAATTACAGAATCATAGAATCGTTGGAAGGGACCTCAAGGATCATCTAGTTCCAACCCCCCTGCCATGGGCGAGGACACCTTACACTGGATCAGGTTGCTCAGAGCCCCATCCAGCCTGGCCTTAAAGACCTCTAGGGATGAGGCTTCCACTATCTCCCTAGGCAACCTGTTCAAGTGTCTCACCACCCTCGTGGGGGTGACACCTTCCATCTATGTGAATATATCCACAGCTCAAGGGCTCAGAAAAATTGTTTGCATTTTGCAGCTAATATTGAACTGGAAAAGGAAATACACTGATTTCTCCACTGCAAATTCTAACTATTCCTATCTTACAATATAAGTGGGTTTAGCAAAACTATTTACAAATAACCAAATTGCAGATAAATATAAAACTGGCAGAAGACTGAAGGTGAAATGTTGACGCAGGCAAGAGTCTTGCATTGCTTGGATTTGTGCTGATCAATAACTAGCACCTAAGAGAGGTAATCATTGCGTGCTTTCAACATAGGGACCAGCTCACAGATGGAATTAAATGCCAGAGAGCCCACACTGGACCTTGGCAGGAAAAAGACACCCTCAGAATGAGAGCAAAAGAATCCAGCGCACAACCCCAAAGTACTGCCCGAAGTAATCACACAGCGTGCAACAAGGGAAATTTGGAGCATGAGGTTATGCAGATTCATCCCCACTCCAAAATGTCCCTCAGAGCCTCGGGTGGCTCCATCTACTTCAGCTCCAGCAGCTGTGTGCTCACCTGTGTGTCTCCCCAGGCACTCCAGCCACATGGCTGCCAGACAGACCAGGCTAAGTCACAGCAGCTGGCATACCAATGACGTTGACTAAGTGAAGATTGCCCTTGGAGCCTGGCTGATGTTTTGCCCCACTTACCAGGTACAGAAGGCAATCCCACAAATTCTTCTTGGCTTCCAAATTTACTTCTTGGTTGAAGCTGAAATCTCTGCCTCTTGCTTCTGTTTCCTTAGTCCTAGTCTCATTTGATCTCTGCCTGCTCTTCTTCCAAAGTCCTTCCCTGTGACTTGCTGACCTTCATGGGGTTTGCCCTGGCTTTTGTTTTAAGTGTCTCTTGGACCTTCTGGCTTCCTACCTATTGCTGCAGCTGCAGTTATGCTTGCCATGTTCCTGAGCTAATTTAGTTCCTAGCCTTGGCTTTCCCTTGTCATAATATTTAGTTCCATTTTACATTTTTTATTCCAGGCTGCGTTTAACCACCAGAAAACATTACCCACATCCCACCACAGCTGCTAATTTACTGAGGATGTGTATTTAATGCCTCTTTCCCTTTTTTTCCCAAGGCACGAAGTAGAAGTCTCCTTTTTTCAGGGGTAGCCAGGGAACCTCTAGTCCTGGTGGGCCACAAAGGAAAAATTAGTGTTGATGTGACTGTGAGGGAGAACATTCCCCTGTAGGGAGGAAATTCCTGAAGCTACCATTTCCATCACTTTTTGTACATTGTACCTTTGACAATGAGAAACAAATGGAAGCTGGGAGAGCATTTGGTACAAAGCCTGCTATTACTGTGTGTTAAACAAGACCCAAATATGCCAGCCACAGGGAGCCCCAGCAGAGATTTAGGCCAAGCAGTACCTAGCTTTTAGCTCCTTGTCAGACTTAAGCAAGAAGCAGGCAGCCAGAACTCAATCCTGTGCAGACTAAGGCAGTTCTCAGCATGTGGAGAGGTGAATCCCTAAGTACCCAGGGCACTTTCAAGACAAACAAGGAGGCACCCGTGGAATTTAAGTGCCTGTAGGGTTAGGTGTCAAATGAATGTGGGATTTCAGGATCGTCGTTTGGATCTGACGTGTTTTATGTGGGACACAGGCAGGATTTTGGCCCCGGTGCACTTTATTGCTTTTTTATCATCAGCTCCAAAGTGTGGGAATCCAAAGTGTCCTCCCTATATTCTGGGACAGGGAATTACCTAAATCTCCTAAATTAACCTTTCCTGGAGGAAATGTCAAACCTCCATTGAATGGGAAAAGGAGGTCAAATATTTGTGTCATTTGCTTATGGGCTTTAGAGGGTTCGTTGGTTTTCTTTTTTCCCCCCACATATATCACGTTAATTTATATTGATGTCCCACGTATTGTAATAGTTTATATTAACTACATATAACCTACTAGTAATTTCACACATTCATTTATATTGCTTTTGTACTTGAACAGTGTTTCTGTTCTGAAACAATAAAAAGGGGAGGATCAATGGTTTGAATAAATAGAGTTATCTCAACTCGGATGTTGTTAAGTTTCTGGAACAGCTTCACAGGTTTTGAGTCTATATTTGTCTGATTCTCATTGTGATTCCAAAATCAGTAGAACTCCACATTACTGGATGGGGATTTTTTTTTCCCTGTAAGTCTCCTGTGCAGTGGATGCTGTATACGATAAAGTCTGTCTAGATACCCAATCATCTTTTCACCATGTTGGAATGAAACCAGACTGGAGAAGGATAATTTGTTGCATAATATCTTTCTGTGATAGGAATTACTACAAACTCTTGCAAAACTGTGCTGGTTCACAGAAAAGCTAGACTGACTCGTTCTGTTGCATGTGTCAGGACTGCTGACATAAACATGACCACCACCTACAGCTTCCTAAATAAAGCTGGCTAATTCTAGTGGATTTCTGTCTTAACTAATGGCCTTTAAAATGTCCTTTCTGGAAGAAGAGGTCCAAATCTTCTAAAGAGGTCTCAGAGCAAGCACTGTCAGAAGGACTGAGCCTCCTATTTAGATGAAGATCAGGTCTTGTCATGGTACTGCTGTACTTCATTTTCATTTTGGCCAGAGTTTTAGTGTTAGCAACCAAATCCTCTTCATCTACTTTTCCACATCAGGGTACTGTAGTGTAGGTTAGCACTGAGTACAAATGGTGGTGTTGGGTTGACATTTGGACTTGATGATTCTGTGGTTCTAGTGCTGGATGCCTCAAAGCTGATGTTGCATGCTCATTTCTTGTATGTCTTACTCCAGAGAGATACTTGACTCTGCACATTTTCACAGATTTATAGAATGGGTTGGGTTGGAAAGGATCTTGAAGATCATCGAGTTCCAACCCCCTGCCATGGGCAGGGACATGTCCTACTAGACCAAGATTGCTCAAGGCCTACCTTTCTAGGTACTCTGGTGCTAATGCTGAGCCAGATCCTGCCAAGATAGTCTGAAAGGATTTACAAAGATGTGTGCCTTGCACTTCTTCTTTTTTTTTTTTTTTTTTTTTTTTTTTTCTGTTTTATGACTTAAACTGTATGTTAGCAGACCATGCTTGACTTTGGTGTGCAGTGAAGCAGCAGAGCTCTGCTGAACATGCCCTCAGCCACCTGGCCTATAGAGATCAGTGGGTACAGTGCAAGAGAGAAGAGACAGCACAGACTCCTCCTTCCCAGTGCTGTGTAGTTGAAGTAGCTCAGCTGAAAACAATTTGGCTAACAAGTCTCTTTCTTCCCAGTGCTCTGTAGTTGAAGTAGCTCAGCTGAAAACAGTTTGGCTAACAATTCTATGTCTTCCCAGTGCCGTGTAGTTCAAGTAGCTCAGCTGAAAACAATTTGGCTAACAATCCACCTTCTTCCCGGTGCTGTATAATTGAAGTAGCTCAGCTGAAAACAATTTGACCATCAATCCACCTTTGTTCTGGCACAACAGGACTTGGTAACTGAGACCTAAAGGTAGTACACAATTTAGGAATAGGTTTGTCTGTCTTCTTCAGTGGGGAATGTCATCAAATGCTATAGTTGGGCCAGTTGTGGATCTCTGGTCAAAAATATTGGGAAGGAATAATTTTAGGTAAAAATAAGACAGCAGCTATAGCTGTTTGAATCTTTGCAGTCCATAGCCACTGTCCTATCCAGATAATAGGAAACAGGACCTGACCTCCTGCTTTGTTGCTAGCCATCCATCAAGGATGCTTTGCTGACACTGCCTGAGCACGGGGGCTGCACCAGACAACCCTTAGAGGCCCCTTCTCACCTGAAGTATTCTATGATTTCTATAAATTGATTCTCTGAAACTGACATGGTTTTTCCTGGTTACCTATGCATTTCCTGAGGGTACAATGGTCTACCTTTCCAGTTCTGCCCACTTTTGTCATGACATATATTTAATTGGGGGAAAATTGACTTTCTTGGTTAACGACTACCCAAAATAAACTGCACACCACTCAGGAAAATAACTGAATTAACTCCCCAAACTGTTGTATATATTTCTTTGATTAAGATATGGTAGGGATGAGCTACTTGGTAGGGATGAGCTACTCGGCCAAACCCCTCCTGTATTTTGTCTTCTGCCCTGCTCACATCCTCCTGCTGCCAAAACCCCATCATCAACTTACATTCATCTCCATTTATGTGGTGTTTGTCACCTATTGCCACATTATGACTTTTGACAGTGAAATTAATGTTTTTTAAGCATGCAGACTTCTGACATTTGTATTATCTCCTGTTAGCATTTTTAGCAGACAATTATAACCTCCATGTCTCAGCAGTGGCAAGTGAAATCAGAACAAACAAAACACCCAAAAAGGTCCTGACACCAGACAAATGCATGCCTGTTAGCTGTGATTTGGGACAGGCAGAACAGCCCCAGGTCTCTCAGGCTCTCCTCCTAAGGCAGATACTCCAGTCCCCTGTGCATCTTAGTGGCTCTCTAATAGATTCTTTCCAGTAGTCCCTTCTTCTGCTTGAACTGAGGGGACCAGAAGTGGACTCAGTATTCCAGGCAGGACCTCACCAGAGCAGAGGTGGAGGAGAACCTCCTTCGACCTGCTGAACACACTTTTCTTAATTCATTCCAGAATGCATTAGGAATCGTTTAAGAGATGACTTAAAAGCACCAAGGGACACGTAGGACCACCACGTCCAGGCGAGGACCAGGGGCTGCTGTGATGTTCCCCGCTGCCAGCGGGCAGAGGTGCGCGTCGCATCCTGACCCTCCCCAGAACATCCCTTACTGTGCCTCTCTCAGCTGCACACAGAACCAGCCCGGCGGTGAGAGCCAATTTATTTCCCGGGATAAGCAGTTAATTAATTAATGTCGCGGGCACCGGGATAAAAAGCAGCGCTGCGGGGGCTTGGGCTGCGCTGACTCCTGAGGAGCCCCCTCGGCTGCCCGGGAGAGCAGCAGCGGGTCAGGCCGGGCCGGGGAACGCGAGTCTCCTGATTCCGCACCTGCGGAGCCTTTGCACGCTCCTTGCACAAGTGTCGGCGGCGCGGGGCATAGCTGAGGGCGAGCAGAAAACAACAACAAGATAATGGGCTATAATGCGCACCTGGGCACGGATCACACGCCGGCCGCTCCCTTCCTGTGCACCGGCGGGCAGCCTGCCGCGCCGCGGCTCGCTCGCTGGGGAGGGACTGACGCGGCCGGCGGTGGGCAGGGAGGGAAGGAGGGAGGGAATCTCCTTATTAAACGCATACGAGGCGGGTGGCTGCCACCGCTGTCCCGTCCATGCCCGCGGAGAGCCCGAAACCGCCGGGAACGCCGTGCTCCTGCCGCTGCGGCTCCAGTCCCGGCTGCCGTCAGGAGGGCACCGCCGTCCCGCACAGCCCCGGTGCCCGCCGCCGCCGAGGCGCAGAGCCCTGCATGGCGCGGCGCTGCCGCTTCCAGCGCTTCTTCGGCCGCAGCGAGTCGGAGGACTCCGAGTCCGAGGGGTCAGCCGCCCCCTCCCGCCGCCGACCTGCGGCCAGCGCCGCGCCCAAGCGGCGCCCCGCGTTCCCCCACTGGCGCCCCAAGAAGAAGGAGCAGAACCCCCACGGGAGCGGCGGTGCCACGGCCTCCCGGACCCCACCGCCAGCATCACCCGTCTGCTGCCCGGCCCCGCGGTAAGTGCGACCCCTCCCCACGGGGGGCTACGGGACAGAGGGGCTGCGGGGGGAGCGGTGGGGACAGAGGGGCTGCGGGGGCAGCGGTGGCGACAGAGGGCTGCGGGGGTTCGGGGGCAGCGGTGGCGACAGAGGGCTGCGGGGGGGCCGGAGGGCAGCGCGCGGCTGGGGGCCAGAGGGTTTTGGCGCCAAGGAGAGGTGCGGGTGCCCCACAGCCGCCTCCCGTCCAGCGCTGCCCCCCGCCCCTGACGGAGCCTCCCAGGTGTTGGCAAACAGCAGCGTCCGTGTGAGTCTATCCCAGCATCATTGAATCGCAGCTTCAGCAGAAAGAGACCCTTAAGATCGAGTCCCACCACTCTCTGCTAAAGCTGGTGCTAAACCGTGTCCCTCAGCACCACTTTCCTGCCTCTTCTAAACGGCTCCAGGGGGCGGGCATTCAGCCACCTCCTTGAGCGGGGGGGCCTGTTCCAGAGTTTGAGAACCTCTTCAGTGGAGAAGTTTATTTTAATATCTAATCTAAACCTCCTCTGGTGCAACCTGAGGCAATTTCGCTTTGTCCTATCGCTTGTTGGAAGAGTCCAACCTCGTCTCAGGTACTTTTAGCGGGTATACTTTTCCTAAGTATAGAAGTAACAGTTTCCCTGTGCCTGAAGCAGAGGGAGGCTTCCTGGCCCCTTTGTAGCAGCGGCCTTGCGCTGCGCTGGCTTTTCCTGGACATTATAAAGGAGGGAAAAAGAAGCTTGGCAGCCCACAGCAGTTGCTCCCCAGTGCGGTTTGAAGCCTCCCATGAGTAATGACCACCTAATGCGTGCTGGCTGCCTTGCAAGTTCCTTAGGTATTCCCCGGGGGCTGTGGCCACAGCACGGGGAAGCTCAGGCTGAGCGGCAGAGCCTCGCCAGGTGGAGTTAATTCGCAGCAGGTGAACGCGAGGTTACCTCAGAAGTTGGTGTGATTTGAACAGCACGGCCTAGGCAATGAGCAGGTGTTGGTATTATCTGGATCTGAGTGAGGGGGGGGAGGAAATAAAAAAGAAGTCGTAATTTGTCTCTCAGGTGTTTGGCTCAAACTGAGACATCTGAGAGTTGCAGAGGTTGGTTCTGTGTGGATTTGTGCGTGTAAGTTATGCAGAAGATGCTCATGCTTGCCTTAAAATAGGCACCCTGTGGACATGTGGACATGGCTTGTTTAATGATGTTTGTGTTTGATATTGAAAGCTGTAAACACCAGCGTCTTTTAGAAAAGAAACAGAGCTTATGTTGACAGAAGAAAAAGAAAATGAGGTCTGCTTTTCAGGGCTACTAAACCGGGAAATGATGTATTCCACAGTGCTGCCGAGTGGCCAGGCTCAGGGCAATGCTGCAAGTGACCTCAACCAAGAACAGAGTCCTTTTTTCTTTCAAAAGCCAAATAAAGCAGAAGGGGATCGTAGTGTAGCTCAGGGAGCTCCAAGCATGCTTGGCTCAGAGATCAGGCTCTGGTCACTGAAAACAGTGTCCAGCTGAGTTCTGAAGTCAAGAACAGAGGGTATGTAACAGCAAGATGCATCACTGCCTGCGTGAGAAAGTTTCTCCTGATACAAGGAACATTTCGCTGTTCATTTTATGCCCTCTGCTGATCCTGCCATGTACTGCTGGAGCGGCTCTTGGCTCTCATTGGTGGCCCTTGCAGGCAGGTGATGGTCCTCTCTGAGGTCACCTCTTCCCCAGACTGCACCAGCCCTGCTGCCCCAACCTTTCCTCTCAAGGCAGCAGCACAAGCCCCTGAGTGTCTCGGGGACCTATTCTCAACCTGTCTCAGTTTATTAATGTGCGCTTTGTGTCGAGTGAGTCCAAAATTGAAGTACCTAGAGGTGGCCAAATAAATGGCAAGAAGAACGGGGTAAGACTTTTAATCTTGGTTGGAGTTTTTTTCTTTTTTTCCAAGATGCTTTGCTGGGTCTATGCTACCATACAAATGCTGTATGAGATTTGGGGTTCAGTTCTTATAAGTGAAAAAAAAAAACAATTGGAAGATGTTTTTAGTGCATTAATATGTTATCAAGTTCTGTGCCTAAATGACAAGTTAAGCCTAATAGTTGCCAGGCTTCTGAAATGATAGAGATGTTTGCAACTCTTGTTGCAAAATACTGGGTTATTTAATTTTTAAAATTTTTTTTATTTTTGGTCAAGCTTCCTCTCATAGCTTTTTTTTTTAATAACAAAAACTTTAATACACAGCCACAGACACTCAATGCATTTTTTTTTTAAATTCTATATATAACACGCAGAATATTCCATTAGCATTGTTTGACATGCTTCATTTTGGTTACCTGCTTGGTGGGCTGTAATCTCTGGTTGCAAGAGTGCTGTGCAGGTCAGGTAAAAGTATGCTTTTAGCAGTGATTGTTTTGAAATTTTGAGGTGCTTAATTAAAGGCCGTGGCTTGGTGCATAACTAGCATGACATCTGACAGCTTGAAGATACCTATTTACATGATACTCCAGTTAAAAATTACTTAATGACCTGTTCTGATTTTTTTTTTCCAGGCAGTCAATGCTTTTCATTGCTCTTGGTTACTTATCTTTAAGAGCAGTAGTCAATATGATATTAAAAAAACCCCCAAACTTACCTTAAAGCCCCCCAAAACAGCCCCAGCTCCTTTAGACTTGGCAAGTGTGCATGGTCCTGCCTAGGTATTTGTGTTCTACCATGAGCAACTTCAGACTTGACAAGTGTGCATGGTCCTGCCTAGGTATTTGTGTGGTGCCGTGAGCAGAATGGTCCATGGGTGTCTTGGGTTGAATCAGCCAGATTAAGTCCTCTGGACTCTTTTTCCAGAGGCTCTTTCCTAGAGGTAATAGCTGCAACTTGAAGCCTCTATGCAGAAGAAGGTGCAGTGAAAGAGAGGAACGGAGAAGGATGATAGTTGTCACCATGCTGTAGAAAACTGCACCTGTTTGATAAACCAATCTTCACCTGATCTTTGGAAGTCATGTCCCTGCAAAGCTCTCATGTCTTAGACATTGAATGATGATCACCGCCTGAGGGCAACTTAAAAAAATGAAGATGGTGACTTGGGTTTGAACTTTGAAGCAGGGAGGTGACTCCAGGAGGACAAAGACAGTTGTATGTCTTTAAGGTGTGATATTGTTCAGCAGCCTTTCTCACAGGCTGTGCTGCTCCACAGCTCCAGAGCTTTTTGGTGTTTGATAGTCAAGACCAGACAAGTTACTTCAGTCCAGTTATGAATTGGGTAACACATAAATGACAGCAGCTCAATTCTTGCCCCAAATGTGTCAATATAATAACCACTAAAAAAAAAAAAAAAAAAAAAAAAAAAAAAAAAAAAATNAAAAAAAAAAGGACAATTTTCTGCTTATTAATTCCTTGGTCTCACAAAACACTGCTAATTTGGTGTTGGCCTTGGTATTCAGTGTGGTAAGGACTGCTACCATCAGTAACACCTCTTGCTTTCACTACTTTCCTCTCCTCAGGTTAAATTCACCTCATCTTCATTAACATTAAATGCAAGAAGGCAAAGAAGCCCATGTGACTGTTATTCTACAAAGGCTTGTCAGGGAAACAGAAATTAGTGTTCAGTAGCAGCATAAAAATGAGCACAGGGAAACAGCATTAGGCTGCATCCAAGGAAAGGTTAGGCTGTAGAATAATTACACCACCTCTCAGAGAGGAACACAGACATTCAGAAGACATGGTGAAAAAGAGGTTGTGAGTGGAAAAAGCAGCAGCGAGACCCAGGTCTGACATCTTTTCCCTGCTTTCACAGGATGTCAGGGGTTGGAAGAGACCTCCAGAGATCATCAAATTCAACTCCCCTGTCAGAGTAGGACCATAGAGTCTAGTGCAGGTTGCACAGGAACACCTTTAGACAGATCTGGAAAGTCTCCAGAGGAGACTCCACAACCTCTCTGGGGAGCCTCTTTCAGTGCTCCATAACCCGCACATGCTTTCATATTATTTGAGTTGCTCTTTGACTTCTGCATTAGAAGAGGTGAAGGAACCCTGTTTCACAGCCCACATTCTGTAGAAGGATGGAGAGGAAGTCTTTCACCCTGTGAAAAAATGAAACTTAGAGTAACAGAGAAATGTAGTAGTTTGGTTGATTGGCTAGAACAAGACACAGGAGAACGTGGTGCAGTCAGCTGTATTCAGTAGTAAAAGATGAATCTTCAGCTCAATGTACATTTTCTGTGTAGCTTCACATTTGTGTTGTTGTCTGGTTGAAAGAAAAAAAAATTGAATCATTCATCCGTGTTGTTTACCAGCTGGAGTGTGGCTCTTTACAAGTGTTCCTGGTTGCACTTGCTTTATGAGAGGTGGAAATGGAAAAAGGATGATTACGTTTGAAGTATAATTCTCAGTGCTCTGTAACATAAGCATAATGCCTTAGGAGTATTTATTAGATTAATTTTGTTTTATAGAGCCAAGAGGTTCTCTTAAACTATCATATTTGCATCAAGCAGTTCAGCCTTAGTTCTCTCATGGGTTCCTGGAGCAAGCAGAAGAGTGATGCTTTATTGTAACTGTGATGACCTGTGACAGTGTTTGTAGATAGAAATTAATCTCCTCCTGAAATGGTGAATGTAATTACTTTTACTTGCTTCATATACAAGCAGAGGGTGAGATCCATACCCTCTAATTCCAGGTATCTACATCCAGAAGAGTTATTCCTTTTCAGAATCAAGGAGGGCAAATAGGCACCTCTGGTGTGGAATTCAGCTCACCCTAAGGTGAGTGTCTAAAAGAGGCTAAATGAAGTGCCTGTTTTTCCTTATTGGCTTTAAAAGGTGCCTGAAGGTGACACCTCCAATATTTGAACCTGAACAAGTCCACAGGCTCGTGCTTCCACGGAAGAGATGCTGCAGTGCAAACAATTGTGAGATCCCAAAGCTATGTTCTGATTTTTTTCATGTGAAACTTCAAGGTATCTTCTTTGTTCACAAGAAATCTGCTTTTAAAGGCTCATTTGCTTCAGAAATTCTGATACAGGTTGCCCAGGGAGGTGGTTGGGATTGCATCCCTGGAGATATTCAAGGTGAGGCTCAACAGGGCTCTGGGCAACCTGATCTAGTTGAGGATGTCCCTGCTGATTGTAGAGGAGGTTGGATTGGACGACCTTTGGAGATCCCTTCCAATGCAGATGTGTTTATTAATTTGGCAAAGAGGAAGAAATTGGTGAGTTTGTTTTTCCTAAATATATTTGAGATGATGCAAATGATTTAGTGGCGCTGCTGGAATGCAAGCCTTGTGTTACCTTTGGTGTTAGCTCTGTGCTCTTACCCATGTGGAAGAGGCAGAGGTTTATTCATCTTTTGTCTTCCCTGGTTGGAAGCTGTCTAGGAGCAAGGTACCTTTTGTGTGGAAGCAACATAGCTAGCAGAGACCCAGCTTGCACTAGCACGTCCCATAGAAGCAGATTGATTGATTTGGGTGGGTAGTTGCTTTGATACAGAACCGAGTTGCTCAGGTAGTCAGCCTGAAAGGGCAGATGTACAGGGGCAGCACCTAACAGAGTGACAAGGCTTGCAAACTAGAACTGCTTTCTACCTGGCTGATTAAACCTTGAACACGTTTATTTATAGAATCAGAGTCGTTTTGGTTGGAAAAGACCTGTGAACAATTTAATGATCAAGGCTGGTGCTAAACCATGTCCCTCAGCACCACATCTCTGTGTCATCTAAACGCCTCCAGGTAAGGGACTCAGTCACCTCCCCGGGCAGCCTGTGACAGTCTTTGAGAACCCTTTCAGGGAAGAAGTTTCTTCTAACATTCTAAAACCTCCCCTGGTGCAACTCGAGGCAATTTCCTCTCATCCTATCACTTGTTACTAGGGAGAAGAGACCAATCCCCACCTTGCTACTGCCTCTGTTCAGGTTGAATGCACACATCTGCCTGACCCTGCTATGCAGATGTATTCTCAGTCAACCTCATGGGATCCTTCTGATTTGAGGCTGGATTCCTTAACTTGCTCAATGGGAGGCAACCATGCCTGTCTTCAGTTTAGGCAACAGGAAGCCCTTTTCTCACACCTTTTGCCTGTGTCCTTTGTTTACAGAGCAATCTCTGCCAGGCTCCCCTGGCTTGGGTTGTGTTTTTGTCAGCTGCTTAGAATAATGGAGTCAGATTTTGGACTGTGGCTTCTGTATGCAAATAGTAAATAGCAGCATGTAGGACCTAAAAAAAGAAAGGAGCTGGCACCTCTCAAAAGCCTTGAATGAATACGTATCATTTGCAATTGCAGAGTGGAACTCATCAGGCTTTTTAGTCCCTTGTATAATTTAAAGGGTGTGTATGAGGTGAAGCATTAAAAAAAAAAAAAGAGCAAGAGTCCTATAAACATTCCAGGGGGATGTGTTTTAGATGCAGCAGAGGTGATGGTCCTGTGGATGATGAAGTATCTTCATGTGAAGCCGGCTGGCTGAATCCCAGTGAGGAGCTCCGTACTCCTTCCTGCCATGTTTGGTGGGAATTGAGCCTAGCCAAGGTTCTGCTGTATTTGGTATGAAGCCTGCTGATGTTTTCAGCAAGGGGCTCATCTTCAAACCTCTAATGACTCCGAGTGACAGAAATTTCTGTCCTCTCTGTCAGCGGAGTAGAAAACCAAAAGCAGCCAGAGTTGTACTGTGATTTATGTGAGTCTATCTCCTTGTTTAGCACTATCTTGGGCTGCGTATCTGTGGCTTGGAGCCACTGGTGATGGAACAAAACAGTTCTTTTAATAAGACTTAGATGATATCTTCCTTGTTTTGGACAAATAGAAGTCTTTACTGTATATGGTCTTTGAGGTAAGGTAGAGCAAATAGTTTTAATGCCAGATTTTACTTTTTTTTTAGTATTCTATATGAGATAAATTTATGAGTTAGCTCAGTTCTCTGGGAGAGATTTCCTGGTTTGACTATAATTCATTATGAAAGAAAAAAAAAATGGGTAGAGGTACAACAGTACTCTCTGATGACTTGTTAGTAAAATCAACAACAAAATCTGAGGTCTAAGCACAGCTTTTTCTGTCAGACACCACCCACTTCTCAGTGGTTGGACTTGATGATCTTAGGGGTCTTTTTCAACCAGAGAATTTCTATGATTCTCATCTTGGCTTTTTTTGGCTTCTTTGTTAAGATAAACATACAATATTTGGCTAAAAAAAAAAAATCATATAATAGTTTGGGTTGGACCTTAAGGATCATCTAGTTCCCACCTTTAACTTTTATATAGCTATACATATCAAAGTAAATAAGAGGCTTCAGGAAGACCTTAGAGCAGCCTTCCAGTACCTGAAGGGGCTATAAGAAAGCTACAGAGGAACTGTTTCCAAAGGTCTGTAGTGACAGGACAAGAGGAAATGGTTTGAAATGAGAGAAGAGCAGATTTAGATTGGATGTTAGGAACAAGTTCTGAACTGTGAGGGAGCTGGAATGCTGCAACAGGTTGCCCAGGGAGGTGGTTGCACCTCCATCCTTGGAGATATTGAAGGTCAGGCTGGCTAAAGCTCTGAGCAACCTGATCTAGTGGAGAATGTCCCTGCTAACTGCGGTGGGATTGGACTGGATGACCTTTGGGGGTCCCTTCCAACCCAAACCATTCTATGAACACAATGTGGTGGTAAGATTTCTTTTAAATACAGCAGCAAAAAAAGTGACCTCGATGAAATGTTTCCTGGTATGTGGAACCTCACAGTAATTTAGACATGAGTATTTTTATGAATGCTCTGTATCCTAAATGAACCTTGTTTTCATGGGGTCTGTATCCTAAATGAACCTTGGTTAGATGGGGTCTCTCTTCTCTTTGGAACACAGAGCTCGGAGGCTGTGCAGGAGCCTGTGAGGAGCAGGCTCCTGGCGTAGGAAGAATGTCCCACTAGCTGCTAAACCAGTGGGGCAGCATTGGAGGGAGTAATAATAGTCCAGGGCTTACACAGAGGTATTCCAGTGATGATTGCACATTGCAAGGGTGCTTGCTGTGACTTCTGAGCAGGAAGTATCCACCAAAAAGTTGGCCACTTTAAACTCTCTAATTCTGTGTCTAAATGAAGTTCAGATATCGAGCACCACAGGATTTTTGATGGCCCTGTAGTCTTGCCAGATATAAGCAGATTTTTGTGATGGTTACTTATGTTTTAAAATCCTGGCAAGATGCTTTTGAAACTAAGATATAGAATTGGTGTATGAGGTGTGTTTTATTGTTCTTAGAAAGGTCTCCATGTCACTCCTCACTGCTGGCTGGCAATTTTCTTTGAGTAGTTTGTCTCCCTAGGTTTCCTTAGCAGTTGTTTCCTCAGAGTTGCTTTATTTTGGTGGCTTTACTAAACATGCTCAGGGCAATTCCTTAATATCACTGCAATTGTGACTAACTCACTACATCCCACAGTTTAGTTTTGTTTGGCTTCAAAAGAAAAAGGAAACCTCTGTATACCTGTTTGGACACGTCTAATCTCTTTGCAGTTAGGAGGTAGATCAGGGTTATTTGCCAACCTTTGGCATATTTCCTTGGTGTAGTTCTGTTAAAGGGTGGGTTTGCTCCCCATGCTGCTTTCTGCAGTAGTGCTTTTCCTGCACCCTCCCTTACAGCAAGCCCTTTATGCTCCAAAGACTCCACTTTTTGATACTTCTTGTCTTTGTGGTGCCTAGGAATCATGAAAGTCCAGAAATTCTCTCTTCCTGTTGTTCTTTATTATGGTTCATGGAATTCTTTCTCTTGCAATATTGAATTGGAGATGCTTTTCTAGTTGAAATTGCTTCCTTTATCTGTTATTACCCTGCCAGAACAACCAAGAGTTGCTGTCCTGTATCCCATTGGTTGCCACAGTGAGAGGCACCAGTTCTGACTGGGTTCTACCAAATGTTAAGAGAGGGTTTAACGTTAATTTCCTGGCTGTGCCTCTCTGTAACTAATAGATTGATGTCTCGTCAATAGTTCTGCTTATACTTTATCAACATTTGATTCCTTAATTTCTTCTTTAGGACATAATATTCCCCAGGCTGTCTGCCACCCGAGCTCCCTGTCTGTGTCTCTCTGCTACCTGAGCTCCTTCTCACATAATTCTGAAATATATTTCCGTCCACTTCCAGAGGACTGATTTACAGCCTCTGTTGTAGTGTAGCACAGAGCAGATTTATTGGATATAAATGAATAATGCATCAATTAATTTTTATGTACGGTACGTAATACCTTGTTGGCATTCCAGTACAGACATTTGGCTTTACTGGCTGCCTTTTCATGCTAACAGGATGTCCATTACACCTGAAGATGGTTCTAAATAAGTTTTACTGCTGCTAGCAAATGAGGTGTTTGTGTCATCCAATGAAGCAGGTGTGACTAGCCATGGTCTGTGTGAGATACCTGTGCCTGCTTATTTTACCCTCAGAAGCAAACAGGTGGCTTCTCCAATGGTAGATTTTGTTATCTGGTGCTTTTTAGGTTTGTGGGTTGTTTTTTCTTGTTGTTGGTTTGTTTTTGGAGGGGGTGTATGTGTGTAATATTCTACTGAGTCGTTTCTACCTTTGAAAAGAGATTTCAACCCTCTCCCAAGCAGCATCTTACTTGTTTTGTAGGAAGAACCCACACATTTACAGAATTAGAGTTGTCAGGGCTGGAAGGGACCTCAAGGATCAGCCAGCCAGTTCTAACCCCCTTGCCATGGTCTAGTTGATTGGATAGGGCTGCTGCCACTTGGGTTTCATGTCAGAGGACAAAGAGTGAAACATCTTCATGTGCTTGAGTCACTCCTCAGCCTCAGTGCAAGTTTCTTGTTCTTGGAGAGCTTTTATCCTTGGTTTTTCAATGGTTTCTTTTTGTCAGCCTGGGACCATTGGTTTGGGTCCTTTGTCACAGACTTCACGCTGCTGAAGGAGAAGACATAAACAAGCAAGGCAGTGATCAGGGGCATCTGGAGGAGTACTGAGCACCTCCCAAAACTGGAAGCAGGAATATTTTCCAGTGGTGCTCATGCGGCTTCTCATGTTGGTGACCTGCTTCCAGAGCACATGGGTGAGGAACAGATGCTGTGGTATTGCCAGTGCCTTCTGCTTGTCTCCTAGGGCTGATTCACAAGCAAATGACAATAAAGAAACAATCTGAGCACAGATCCTCCCTGTAGCTTCTGGTTATCTGATTCTTGTTGCTGCTGTGGCATTCAGCAGCACTGCTGGCACAGCCCAGGGTGCCAGGTTCTATCTGACAGAGAACTCAGGACACATCACAGCACCTGCTTGCAGGTAACACTGACTAATGCTCCAGGACTTGAGATTACATTGCAGATGGCATTCAGCTCCCCTGCTGCCTTTGACACCAGGGCTCCTGCTGGGGAGGAAGGGTGTTGCCTTTGTCTCTGACCATCTGTCTGACTCCTCACCATCTGCAGGAATCAAGGAGGATGTGATGAATGTAAATATGCTCTGTCTTTTGGGTCCTGGAAAGAAAAGATGCTTTCTGAGACAGTCTAGGGATGCAATGCATTGGTGGTGGGCAGGGTGGCCCAATGAGAGACCCTTCAGTCCCACATCTGCCCAGCAGCAGTCTCTAGGGCAGCAGAATGTTTGAGTAGTTGAGTTCCCAGGTGTGCTCAGCTAACCCTCCCAAGATAGCTGTGCTCAACTACAGACCATCACCCTGCCATTGAGAAGATTTTAGAGAGTTGAGGCTTAAGATCTGATGGGAACAGCAACCTATCACCACATCAAAGAGCCAAGCAGGACAGCTGGGAGCTCAGCAAACAGCCCTGGTAACAGTGTCTGTTCCTACAAACAAGTGACCTCTGATTTGCCCAAACTACTAAGGCTGCTGAGGCTCTGCAAGTGGTGCCTCCAGCATGGTCCAAAACTGTATTTATCTTGGACTGTATTTATCCTTGGAAAAGAGAAGACTGAGGGGATTTAATCAGTGTTTATAAATATCTGAGGGCTGGGGGTCAGGCTCTGCTCACTTGCTCCCTGGGATAGGAAAAGGAGCAATGGATGCAGCACAGGAGGTTCCAGCTCAACACAAGGGGGAACTTCTTGACTGGAAGGGTCCCAGAGCACTGGAACAGGCTCCCCAGAGGGGTTGTGGAGTCTTCTTCTCCGGAGCCTTTCAAGGCCTGTCTGGAGGTGTTCCTGTGTGACCTGAGCTAGATTGTCTGGTCCTGCTATAGCAGGGGGGTTGAACTGGATGATGTCTTAGAGTCCCTTCCAACCCCTGACATCCTGTGAGCCTGTATGATCTCTTTTCCTGGAGGCTAGTGCTAATGCCATCAAGTCTGGGTGACTGCCACTATTGTCCTGTGATCTTGATTTGAAAGGCCATAGAGGTACATGTGTGGTGTGTGTCTTGGATGACTCCCAGGAGCTTGGGCACGTCCTATCAGTTGGCTTTGATGTTCACACCTGCAGTTACCTGGTGTCGATGGCTCCTGCCACAAGTCTTCCCTGTCAGATGTTGGGTCTTGGTGACAATAAATCTGACGAAGCAGCTGCTGTTCTGAGACTGTTATGATAATTACAGATGTGTCAGCATAATTGGGTCCCCTCCCTTCCCACTTATTGCGCATACCCACTTCTGGGGGCAGGACCTACCACAGTGAGACTCCGAAGAGCCTTGCAGCAGTGCAAATGCTGCAAGCTTTTCCGTCTTACCCCCTGCTATCTCTTTAATACACTTTACCTGATGATTACATTGATTGTGTTGCTTATCTGGCTCTGGGTTTTTTGTGTGGTGCTTACACAGGGTGTCTGCAACAGAAAACAGCAAACTGCAAAAGCTGGCATCAGTGCAGACAGCTGCTTAATGGTTATACAAATTCATTTTCCTTATAACTGTTTTCCATTTCCTCCAAGAGTAAGAAATAAATGGTTTTTAAAAAAAGGCAGCTTCACAAAGCCTTCTATTTAACTTTTAAAGAAGTCCTCACCCTCCTTTCTTTTCTTTTTCTTGAAGTACCTTTCTCATCCTTCATACTTTCAGGAGTGTTTTATTTCCCCCCCTTGATTTTTGCATGTGTCATATGCCTGGAAGAGCCTAATTATTTCCATCTGCTCAATAATCTTTTGTCTCCAAGTCCCTTTTACAGATGTGCTTATTTTGGTTGGCTTTCCACCCCTCCTTTTATGCTGCTCTGCTGTCCTTTAATCCAGCCCAAATTACAACTGAATAATGAGGGTGAGGGATGTGGAGGAGAGAGAATTCTAGTTGCAAAACTTAGCTGTGAAGCAAAACCCTTCAGTCATCCTGCATCTTCTGTTCTTGTGGTCTGGGGTTTGGTCTGCTCAGGCTTTTCAGGGTTCTTGTTTGTTTTCTTGGACTTGTGTAGAGAGTGAGGTGCAGTAATATCGCTGACAGAAGCCAAGGGGCAGCGAAGCTTTGCTTTTAATGTAAGCAGTGTGCCTTTTAACTTGGGCTGAGCAGGCTCTGGTAACAGAAATAGTTTCCAAAGTGCCTGCAAAACCACTTTTTGAGCCAACTCTTGACTGTTTGTCTAGTAAAGCGTCAAAAAAAGGACTGACTCAGGGCATGAAATTAGGCTAAATCCAGCACAGTGTGACATAAGGTGCAGAGAAGGCTGACCAAGGTGGTGAGGAGGCTGGAGCACATCCCTGTGAGGAGAGGCTGAGGGAGCTGGGGGTGTGCAGCCTGGAGAAGAGGAGGCTCAGGGCAGACCTCATTGCTCTCTACAACTACCTAAAGGGAGGTAATAGTCAGGTGGGATTGGGCTCTTTTCCCAGGCAACCAGCAATGGAAGGAGGGGACACAGTCTCAAATTGTGCCAGGGGAGCTACAGGCTGGATGTTAGGAGGAAGTTCTTCACAGAGAGTGATTAGCATTGGAATGGGCTGCCCAGGGAGGTTTTGGAGTCACCATCCCTGGAGGTGTTCAAGAAAAGCCTGAATGGGGCACTTAGTGCCATTGGCTAGGGCTGGGTGCTAGGTTGGACTGGATGAGCTTGGAGGTCTCTTCCAACCCGGCTGATTCTATGATTCTTTTCTATAAGCAGTTTGGTTTGCCCCTTCCTGTATTTATTGATCGAAGAATGAAAAAATGCACTGAGTTGGAAGAGACCTTAAAGATCATCTAGTCCCAAGCCCCTTGTTATAGGCAGGAACATCTCATCCTGGACCAGGCTGCTCAAAGCCCCAGCCACCCAGGCCTTGAATGCCTCCTTGGGCAACCTGTTCCAGTGTCTCAGCACCCTGGGAAGGATAGGATCTGGCTTACAGATCCAGCTACTGTTGTTCTGAAGATCCTAAATTTTTTTTTATTGCACATGTTAATTACTGAGCCCTGAGTTACTCGATTGATGAACTATCTTTAATTACGGAAACCAAGACCTCAGTGTCCTCTTGTTTCTGTAGCTCCTATTTTGTCACATTAATTAATGGAAACATTAATAGAAGATTATATGTTTCATTGACTTGCTTCATTCAAGTAAATATTTAATTTACATTTTTTTTTAAATGTGAACTATTTGTAATTAGCAGACTTACAGAGCAGGCTGCTAATGGAAATACTTCAGATCAAGTCTTTTACTTAAAGTAATTTCTTTATGATGCTTTGGCAAAATCATGCCATTTTATTTTCACATCTGTAATTTAGACATTTACAACACTTGATTAGCATCTGTCTAGAAACCAAACTTCAAATATTTAGGAATTGTTGTCCTTAGTTGCTGCTTCCTGATCCTTGGCTTCTTTGAAGTCAGTATCCTCACATGCAGATAGAGTTGAGCATTCTGGCTGGTGAATGTCTCTTCACAGAGGTTTGAGGGTCTGCATCTTTGCAAAAAGAAGCTTTTCAGCCCTAAAGTTCTGCTGGCAGCTTGCCTGTGCTTTTGCAGCACGCAGCAGCCTGGACGAGGCTTTCAGCGTGCTTGAAGGGCTGCATTCAGAGGCTGGGTGCTGAGATTTTGAAACTGTTGCTTGTTTCAGGGTGCACACAACTAAAATCTAACCACTTTCTTTTCCCTTGCATAACCAACCGAGCACTGATAGCTTCACCTGTTTACCCTCCCTCTTTTGGGGAGATTACTTAGGGCTTTGAGAAGCAATCTGTGGTAGCGTGGGAGTTCCCTGCACCCCCCAACTGTGAAATTGCCCAGGCTAGACTCACACAGCTGGAAGTTAAGGAATGAAGCTTTAAGTTATATCTTTGCACAATATACAAAGATATTTACCTTGCAGATATATACAGGAAAAGGTAATGCAGAAACACCAGACCCCTCCCAGAGATCACAGTCCCCAAGAGGGATTCCCAACCACCCTACAACCTTCCCCTCACTTCCCAGTCTTATCCCAGTATCTGTCTTATGTGCCAGATAACTGAGGAAGATTGGCATGGGGGGTTAGGAGAGGAAACTGGTTAGTGAAGTTACACAGATCCAGCTAAGAAGGGAGAGAGGTGCAGCAGCCAGTGTGGCTCAGGCAGCTCTGTCTTATCTTTCTTTGGCTTCTAACTTTATATACAATCTTAGTAAACCTATGAGTGGAGTGGAATAAAATTTTGTTTTCCTTTCTCAGACTATCATCTAATTTCTCATTAAAATCCTTCAATTAGTTCAAACCAGCACACAATCTGTGGCTTCTTTAGCTGGGAGAAGTTTTCTTGAGGGATTGCCTGATCTAGGGTAGGGTGTCCCTGCCCATGGCAGGGGCGTTGGAACTAGGTGATCCTTGTGGTCCCTTTCAACCCTGACTGATCTATGATTTATGTCATACTTGAAGAAGAAATCCTCCAATTCCAAAGGCTCTGCTAACTCTGAGCACCCAAACCATTTTGCCTCCAAAACCTGAGGATTTATCTGTGGGAGATGCTAATTTCTTTGTCCCTTATGAAGGAGCTGCCCCATCTGGGTCACAAAGGACAAGATAAATGTGTTGTTAAACTGGTTCTGGCCCTTAGAGGGTTGAAAGTAGGCAAATGCAGAAATTAAAGTAGAAGGTTTTAGCAGGTAACTACAGACTTGCTGGCAGATGAGTCTGCAGCAAGCTGTTGTAAATAGGACATCCTAGATGACTTAAGTCGGTCTTTGAACTGGCTCCAGGACGACTTGCATTTCATGTGTGAAGTCTGAGACTCATAATGCATTTGTACCAAGTGATGCTTTAGGATAAAGTTTAATGTGTGAACTATTTTAAAATTAAAATGTGATTGAAATGGTGGAATTATTTTGCGTGATTCAAGATGTTGACTTAATTACTCTTTGTACTCACCTGTCAATTAGGCGTCTTGCGTAAGAGCCAGCTCCAAACTGAGCTACCTGACTTTGTAGCACGATGGTAGAAAGCCCTCTGGAAATCTTTGTATGTGCTGGTTTGGGCTTTTTACTTTGTTGGTTTGTTTTTAATATAGTCATGAGGACTCTTTCAGACTGGAAGCTTTCAGGAGTTTCCTCACTGGCAGCACAGGAGGCATCAAAATCAGGAGATCACTTGAAAAATAGAGTTTGTCACTTAGTGCCACAGCAAAACCATTCACTCCTGGATGACAAAGGGCTGAAAAATCACTTCCTCCAGCAAATGCTGTGGAGGTTACCCCAGCTAGGTACAGACCAGGTCAAGTAGTCTTGGTAACAGTGTGTGATTCTATAGCTGTAGGCTAGTAACAGCAAGTTCACTCTTAGAAGTTTTTATTCTTAATTCAGTTTTAAACACAACTGTAGTCAGCTTCTAGTTCTACAGATGGCATCTTTAATCGATAAGATAAGGAGGACTATAGCTACCTTTGCTTGTCATGTGGAGAGGGAGCTTTCACTAATAATAGACTTGTCCCAATCAGAAGGGCAGGTGTGGCTGGAAGTTAAGGCTTGGGGTGGACAAACCAGATTTGTTTTCACTCTGAGATGCCCTGTGTGTTGTGATTAACAACCTCTGTTCTGGCTATCTGCTGCTTCCATCAAAAAGACAAGATAAAGGCATTTCTTTTGCAGAGGTGTGGCCACAGATGAGTGCAAGAGATAGAAATACAGTTTGTCTTAACAAGCTTCCTCAAAGTTAAATGCTATGGGTTTGGGTTTGTTTTTTTTTCCTTTAGGATTTTTCTTTTGATGGGCTGACTTCATTAAAGGAGCACATGGAGTTTGCTCCTTACAAAGTGCCCCTGCCTGCTCGCCTGTGTTCAAAACCGCTCGGCAGGCTCCATCCCAGACATTTAATGTAATTAAGTTGAAGGTGTTTCCTGCTCAGAGGGTAGTTAAGCATCTTGGGATGAAGAAGCATTGAGGCTGGAAGATGAGTTGTTCATAAACCAATGGTTGAAGGCCTCTCAGGTGGGTAATCCAGAAGACAGCTGTTAATGAGCAAAGTGGAAGCAGCATTAAGTAAGTGTTCTGAATTGTAAGAAAATGCTTGTAATTTTAAATAACAAAGCCTTGCACAAAATTAACTGGGCTGTCGCTGTCCCAGTTGAAAGAATATTCTCCCTAGTTTGTCTGTACCTCCTTTCCCAGGAGCTCCTCATTTAAATGTTGCATTTCCTCCTCTCTTCTGGTTTTTTAACCTCCTTCCTTCTGTCTTCTCTCACTGCCTGCAAGATCACTTTTGATAACTGTGGAAAAGAGGAGGCGGTGAAAGAGGGGAGTGCTAAGTGGGTTTGACAAGAGGCAAAAATGCTGTTAGGTAGCAACTTTTCGTTCCTCAAAAGATGAAGCAAAGCAAAGTGTGAAAGTGAAGCCTGTGACCTTCTGGCTCTGTAGAGTGAAGATGCAGAGATACAGGTAAGCTGCCTTGCAGTGAGGTGGTAGCCAGGAGGGCTCCTGAGGTCTGCTGCTGCTTGCTCTGTAAGCTAGGCCTGCTTAAGGATCCAATAAGACTTTAAAGAAGCACTTCATAGTGTAAACCAATGTTTATTTGAGCTGGTAGAGAGCCTGATCTCTGTGGAGGGATGAAGAAAGCAAAGTCCATCCATCTATTGATTTTCTGGTGTAACTTTGGGCAATTTAAATATCCATATTCATTGCTCTTGAAAGAATGTAAGAATGGAGAATGCTGCTGAAAATCTGTAGGGCTGCAGAGTGTTCTGTGTAATGGTATCTCCTGTTGGTGCTGTGCTAGATTTTGTGAAAAAAACCTCCTTCTATGCTGCATCTGTTACTGGTATGTATTGGGGTTTAGTCACCTTTTCACCTTCTCCGTTGTTCTCCTGTCAAAAGGCTTAATAACTTCCAAGACTTCAAACTGCTTTTCCTCCCTGCTTTTTTTCCTAGTTTTGTGACTTGAAATGGCATAGGAATTATGAAAATAGATTTTAAGAAGTCATCATAGGATGGCTGAGGTTGGAAGGGACTTCAGAGATCATCCACTATGACCTCCCTGCCATGAGCAGGGACACTTCTCAACTAGGCTCAGCTGCTCAAGGTCTCATTCAGCCTGGCTTTGAATACCCTTAGAGAGGAGGTATCCACAGTGTCCTTGGGCAGCCTGTTCCAGAGTCTCACCACCCTCAGACTGAAGAACTCCTTCCTAAGATCCAGTCTAACCCTTCTCTCCCTCAGCTTCAAACCATTCCACCTTGTCCTGTTACTAGACACCTTTATGAAACGTCCCTCTGCAGCCTTCCTGTAGGATCCCTTCAGGTACTGGAAGGCAGCTAAGCCACATCTGTGTTTAAAGCATTTTGAAATTGCTTTCATAGACATAACTGTAAATGAACATCTAAGATGAGGATTATTTGCTCTAAGACATGAAGAGTTGTGGGCCTGGCCCCTTGAATGCATCCATCAATAGTGCTGGAGCATTGTCACCCTTCCACTTTTAAGACACAATTCCAACTACATTTGGCTGTTCCATACAGTAATATGCAGGGAATTAGAATGAGAGCAGTTAGTGGTTTCTTAAAGCAAAAAAGAGTAACATATTAGGGTTTATATTAAAACCTCTGCAGGTGCACGTTTTTAGGCAAATGAGAAAATCCTTGTTAGTATCTCTGGCAATAGAATTATCATTGTTTGAAGCCTGAAATTAACCAACCTGTCATTAAGTCTGGAAGGGACACAACATCTCCCATTACATGAGCTGGCTTATCTAAGGACAACTTCACATTTCTCCTAATACTTCTTACTGAATACATAGCATTTTAATTCAATTTTCCATTCTTGGCATCAAAAATAAAAACAAACCCAGAAAAAAAAAACCAAAACCAAACAAACCAGTTGCTCAATCATTGTAAGGAATTGTTCTCCCTTTCTACTTAAAGCTCGATAAAATTTTAGTGCCTGCTTCTCAAAGCTGGATTTCCAACTTTTGCATTCTTAATTGGAACCTCTGTGGTGCCACATTAAAAACAAAACTTTTTAAACAACAATAACAAACAAACCACAACGAAACAAGCAAAAACCAACCCAAAACAATAAGGTAAAGGAGAGGTGGCGGTGGGGGGGAAGCCAAAACAACAAAACCAAGCAAGCAAAAAAAACCAAAAAAAATCCAACCAAACCAACAACCAAAACTCCAAATGAGCAAAAAAACCCCATTAAAAAAAATAAAAAACCCCAGAGCCCCAAACAAAAAGAAAAACTCCAACAAAACAACCTCCCCCAGCTTCCAAATAATTTTTTTTTTTAAAGCCACCAAAATTGTTTGGTTTGGGTTTTGGGTTTTAGGGTTTTTTTTCCTACAGCACATAACTGTGTTCTGGGTTGCATTTAGATTGTTGGTAGCCAGAAATGTCGTGAGAAAGTCGCAGCAATGCAGTTGGTGATCACAGATCTCCACGGAACAGAAATCACTGCGTTATTTTCGGAGCGAAAGGTGGCTCAGCGCTGCGCTGCCAAAAGCCTGAGCTTCAACCTGGGCTCGGTGTAATCGATGCAAATCTAAGCTGGCTGCCGCCACGCTCCTGGGGTGCCTTTGTTCCAGACAATGTGCTAATTTAGCTCGTGAAATCGACTCATTTCAGGCGAGTTCCCCTGCTGTAATTGCAGGGTGTGGTTTATGAAGATTCTGATGAACAGAGAAATTGATGAGGTTGTGCAGCACCAGCCAGACCTCACACGTCCTGCACGCATCTCATTCGTTCGTCTCTGCTCTTTCGAGCTGTGCTGCTGGGGTTTCGTCCCTTGCATGCCAATCTGCTTGCGGCACCTGCGTAGGGGTTTCCTTGCCAGCCGGATGGGTGCAAGAGGGACATAGAATCGTAGAATCCATCAGGGTTGGAAGGGACCACAAGGATCATCTAGTTCCAACCCCCCTGCCATGCCCGGGGACACCTCACACTGGATCAGGCCGCCCAGAGCTTCATCCAGCCTGGCTTTAAACACCTCGAGGGATGTGGCCCCAACCACCTCCCTGGGCAACCCATTCCAGGCTCTCACCACTCTCATGCTGAACAACTTCCTCCTCACGTCCAATCTGAATCTACCCACCTCCAGCTTTGCATTAGGGATGGGAAAGAGAAGAGGAAGCTGAGAGGGGATCTCATTGGGAGTGATTTTTGTCTGGGATTCACTGTTTTGAGCCATTAAAACATTTCTAGGATAAAAATCAAGCTGAGATGCAAGCAGGGAAAGGGCAGTATGGAAAAGCCATGAAAGTGAATTCTATATGCGTGGAGGAAGTTCTTTCCAGTGAGAGTGGTGAGACACTGGCACAGGTTGCCCAGGGAAGTTGTGGCTGCTCCCTCCCTGGAAGTGTTCAAGGCAAGGCTGGATGAGGTCTTAAGTGACCTTGCTCTAGTAGGAGGTGTCCCTGCCTATGGCACAGGGGGAGTTGGAACTGGCTGAGCTTTGAGGTCCCTTCCAACCTAAACCATTCTATGATTCTATAAATATCTGAGGGGTGGGTGTCAAGTGGAAGGGTCCAATCTCTTCTCAGTGGTCCACAGCAATAAAACAAAGATCAATGGGTGTAAACTTGAACATAGATTTCACCTCACCGTGAGGAGAAACTTCTTTACAGTGAGGGTGTGGGAGCCTTGGAGCAGGCTGCCTGGAAAGGTTATGAAATCTCCCTCTCCAGAGACATTCAAAATCCAGCTGGATGCATTTCTGTGCAAACTATTCTGGGTGATCCTGCTTTGGCAGTGGGATTGGACTTGATCTCTGGAGGTCCCTTCCAACCTCTAAAGTTCTGTGATTAGGCTGCTGCAAGGCTGTGTAATCCTCTGGGATCTCATGGTGAAAGCAACCTTCCTGCAGTCCTCAGCTTGAGTCTGGTGCTGTGGTCACTTATTTCTGTGTGACAAGTTGTGGCTCTGCCACAAGACTTAGTGTTCAGGTGTCTGGCTGCTGCATCCCTCCCTGCTGGCTCTGTACCTATCCTGCACCAGCTTCCCTGCATTTGGGCAGTGGGAACTCAGGAGGCCTGTTTTGGTGTGTATAAAACTGTTTTATCTCTTCTTGTGGACAGAAACGTTTTCCCTAGCAATTAAAGCCTTTTCCTGCTTGCTGCTTTGATTGAGGTGCGTTTAGGAATGCCCAAATGGATTGGACAATTTCCAAGTGGCACCTCAGTCTCAAGCAGATTACTGGAGGCTCACAGCAAACTTTAAAGAGCAAAGAGCCCAAACTTCACCATTTTTTTTCCTCCTCCAGCTCTCACTTTGAGCCGAATGCTAATACTGACATAAAAGAGTGGGAGGGGGAGGAAGATGTTGCAAGAGTGAGCCTTGTGTGGTCAGATGTATTTTCTTCTCCCAGCATTTGTAAATATCCTTCTGTATCTCGCTGGAGCTACAGAAAGTAGCAGAATTATGCAGTAACTTATTTCTGCTCATCAGGTCCTGGTGAGTCAATATGAACAAAGGGAGAAAAGCATCCTGTGTTTAAAGGAATGAGTGGTGCTGCCTTTCTGTCTCCTCAAACAGCTTCATCTGGTTCTTTGACCTTCTTGCTCTATAAAATGAGATATTACCTTTGTTAGGTAAGTCAGGGTGATGATTATTGTTTATACAATGCTTTAAAGCTAGGTCAGAATATAAATATCAAGATTAGCTGTACGGTGAGTGCAGAGCAGCAGAGTTACAAATCCTCTCTAGAGACAAGGATTTTGCTGGTGTCTGCCGGATTGTTGCCCACCCGACCTGGGATATGATTTTGCTAAGGCTCATCAGATGCTGCTGCAGTGTCAGACGTGGTTTATTTCATATAAACACAAAGCAACCAAGTTTGTCATGTATCTTGTCTGTCACAGCTGTCACTTCAAAGTCAGATAATTGCACATATCCAAAGAATTTTGTACTGCTGAATATTGAGTGGGAAAATGACACTGGAAACTGCCAGGAATATTTTGCAGAGTCAGTTTTTAGGGATAAACTTCCTAAACTTGGCTGTGCTGATGTAAGGTTTGAAAGGGGCTAGGGGAGAGCTGGAGAGGGACTTTTGGCAAAGGCATGGAGTGACAGGATGAGCAGAAGTGGCTTCAAGCTGGAAGAAACTCACTACCAGCAACAGAACGAGGGGACACAGTCTCAAGTTGTGCTGGGGGAGGTATAGGCTGGGTATTGGGAAGAAGTTCTTCACAGAGAGAGCTAATTGCCATTGGAATGGGCTGCCCAGGGAGGTGAAGTCGCCATCCCTGGAGGTGTTCAAGAAAAGCCTGGATGGGGCACTTAGTGCCATTGGCTAGGACTGGGGAATAGGTTGGACTGGATGATCTTGGAGGTCTTTTTCAACATGGCTTATTCTATTTAGGTTAGACATTAGGAAGGAATTCTTCACCATGACGGTGCTGAGGCACTGGAACAGGTTGCCTAGAGGGGTTATGGAGTTTCCAGCTCTGGTAGTGTTTGAAGCCACGTTGGATGGGGCCTCATCTAGTAGTTTTTCAGATCCCTTCCAACCCAAAGCATTCTCTGGCTCTCTTGGCAATGGGAGAGGACCGAGTGGTTGTTACAGCTGGCATCTGTGCGGTGGCGCCACCCAGTGGCCACATGGTGATAATGACTCTGACCAAAAAAAAACCCAACCCACCAAAAATCAGCCCCAAAGCAGGGCAGATGACAATAACACTTTGGTGGTTTGTTTTTGTTTTTTTTTTTGTTTTTTTTTTTTTTAAGATTTCAATTAGGATCTGATACCCCTCTTACAAGAGGGATATGGATATGCTGGCAGGTGCCCAGAGAAGGGCCATGAGGATGCTAAGAGGGCTGGAGCTGCTCTGCTATGAGGACAGACTGAGGAGTTGGGGCTGTTCAGTCTGGAGAGGAGAAGGCTCTGGGGTGACCTTATTCATAGAAACACACAATGTCAGGTGCCGGAAGGGACCTCCGAAGATGATTTAGTCCAACCCCCTCTGCCAGCGCAGGATCACCTATACCAGATTACAAAGGTCACATTGTGACCTTTCATCTTAAGGGGGTCTACAAGAAAGCTGGAGAGGGATTTTTTAGGATGTCAGGGAGTGATAGGACTTGGGAGAATGGAACAAAGCTAGAAATGGGTAGAGTCAGATTGGATGTTAGGGATAAGCTCTTCAGTATGAGGGTGGTGAGACCTTGGAAGGGGTTGCCCAGGCAGATGGTGGAAGCATCCTCCCTGAAGGTGTTTAAGGCCAGGCTGGATGAGGCTCTGGACAGCCTGACCTAGTGGGAGGTGTCCCTGGGCATGGCAGGGGGTTGGAACTAGATGATCCTTGTGGTCCCTTCCAACCCTGACTGCTTCTATGGTATAAGATTCCCTTTTTCAGATAGTAGTAACTAACCAAATTTGTTAATGAGCTTCAAGTTGCAGAACAAAACCAAACTTGTTTATTCAAGCTCCAAGTAATCAAATTACAAAATCCCTTTGAAACCAGGTTTTTGTATCTGTTCAAGTGGGGTTTTTTTTGTTTTGTTTTTTACCAAACCAAGGTGATGGTTTTGTTAGGCTTGCTACTTGCTGGTTTCTTTCCAGCAGAAACAGGAGCAAACTAGAGCTAGATGTACAGCCTAAGAGAGGTGATTGTCTGTGGTAGGTGCTAACGGAAACCTGTGATGCATCTTCTCTTATCAGCATTAATGCAGAATGATAATCATCTGGTTTGTGCATGTAATTTTGTATCTTGCTGACATCATAAATATCTTCAGAGCAACTCTGCTTTTTTTCCCTATTTGCATCTACTGCAGGGATTAAACTCCTTAGTTGAGATCATCAGGAGGTAAAAGAGTGAAATGGTGATGAGCATCTAGTACAGGCCTGATGTAGACCAAGCTTTACACTACTATGCATGAAGATTTTAGCTGGCTACACAATGGCTGAACTTGTGGTGCCCCTAAAATCATTATTCACTGTTTCCAAACTATCTAGGTGATAACATCGTAATTCAGATGTAGCTGTTCTGAGTCTGAAGCATCTATATTGGGTTGATTTCCTGATTAGTAGATGTGCTAAAGTTAACTTTAAACATGATGAGTGTAGTAATTTCTGTGACAGTAGAGCTGCTTGATTTTTGTAAGATGGAAAAGGGGCACTTGGAATAAGAGCCTAGAAGCTGCTCAGATTCACTTCAGCTGCAGAGAAACACTGTGTGTCTCCGTTAGGGCTTGGGAAAAAAGACGTGTTCTGAGGACTGAAGCCTGTGGTATTCACAATTGCATGCTGTCTGGAGCGCAAGAAAACCAGAATCTTGAAGTCATCAGCAGTTGTTCAGAGCTCCAACGAGCTGCCAAATGCAAACACATACATTTAATAACCTGAAATTAATATATTGGACTGGGCAGGCAGCAGGGCTGAGAAAACAAACACATGGAGGTATAGCAGTCGCCAACAAGTATGACGAGTTTGTGGCGTTGCAGTGGGTCAGAAGAAGCTCTGTGCAGTGTTTGTGTGTGCATATGTATCGTGGAACAAAGCCACTGGGCACAAGACCTGCTCTTTGTGATGATCTTTGGTGTGACTAGAATGGGAACTTGGTCCAGTTCTGGACACAGGATTGCTGGAGAGGTGTTGTCAGAGGGAAACGGGAAAAATTATGCTAAATAATGGCTGAGAGAGCTGAAGCTTGCAAATATTTAAATGCTGTGAATTTGTCAAACAAAGGAAGGGATTGTTTAGGCTGACAGAGTAAGGCAGAGTAGAGCAACTGTAACAAAGGCTGCTTGTAGGTGAGTTACTGACTCTGTTATTAAGTTGTATGGCAAAATGCTTTCAAGCAAGCCAGTTGAAATACATCTACCCTGGCCAGATGTGACCTAAGGTGGTTTAAACAGACTTTTCTATCTCTGGGATCTAGAAAGGTAAAACTTGATTCACCTGTGAAGCCGAAGAGTGGCCATTAGATGGCAGGGTGCTGGCACAAGAGGGTGCCTACCTCCCCATCGCTTCTAACGCCATGGCCCAGGAGGAACTCAGAGCCACTTGTCAGTCCCAGGGCCTGGGAGAAGTTTTGAGATGCTGGTTTTCCTAAAAAAATCATATACACACACTCTTTGTCACTCTCATGGCAGAAAGTTGTGTCCCAAGCACGTCCTTCCAAGAATGTGTGCGTCTGCTCTGGCTTCTCAAAGCCGTGCATGGGTGGGTAGGTACAAGAGGTGTTTAGTTACCCCAGCATCACAAACCACTTTGTGCAGGAGTCTGTTTGGGTCTGAACTGTGCTCTAGTGAAGGGAAGAAGCTCCTTTACAAGTGAGACTGCAGAGGCAGTGGGGAGAGATAATGTAAATGCAGCATGTAGTTTGCTTCAGAGTGTTCTGGAAGCCCACATACTAGTTCAGTGGAAGAGATGACAGAAGGAATAACAAGCAGTAGCTTTGTATTGAAAATTTCAGCCCAGAGCAGGATGTTTGAAATGCTCAAAATATATGAAGGCTGTAACTACAGCAAGTCAAATAGTGTGCCATAAAAAAACCCCAAACCCTTGTTTAAAGTCGAGTCTGCCCTGCCGCAGGATCTGCCCCAGGGAGCAATCCTTTCTAGGCATCCACACCTCTCCAGCTCACACGCCTCTGGAGTGAACTGGCTGTGATTTTGCTGCCTAGCACTTGACCTGGCTCTGATGCCCCCATGGCTCTAAGACCATAATTAATATTTTGGTGGCTTCAGTTCAAAGTGTCTGAGGCAACGTGAGGGCTGCTTTGCTGCCTGCAAGACTGGTGTTCTTCTAGCATTATGCCAAATGTACACTGCATGCTGCAGGGTGTGGGGTGTGCAGGGGCTGTCTGAGGGCAGGAGGAGCCAGAGCTGGTGCAGTCCCATCCTTGCTCTGCCATCCATCCCGAGAGTCCATCCACAGAGCTGCACCTCAGCTTTTCCTGAGAGGGAAGTGGCTGGATTCCTCCAGAGGAGAATCTGAGCTCAAAGCCATGCATGTATGGTATGACTGACAAGGGGACCAGGACCAGGGACTGACCAGGGAGGTAAATCCTTTGACAACATAGGTGCATCCATCCTAGTTGTGAGCACCCAGCTGGTGGGCAAGCTGGGGAAGAGCCCTTTGCTGCTCTTAGGGCTGCTCTGTGTTTTGCAGGAAACCTTTAGCACAGGCACTCTGCTGATCAAATCAATACTTGCTGGTCCCAGGGGAAAATTCAAGTGCTGATATGTCGTGGGAGGGAGAGGCTGGGCAGAGGATCTGCGTAAACAGAAATGTGCGCCTTTCCATTTTGATCAAGGTGCTCTTGCTCACACATGCTCTCTCTTTTTAAAAATATGATCTCACCTCATGAAAAGAAGTGTTGATTGAAAATGGGAGTTAATATGCAGGAACAATCCACTGGGCACAGACTGAAGACTGTTGTAAAAGATATCAGGCTTTAGATAAATATCAGGGCTGAACAGGATGGATTATGAGAAGCCATGGCTATAGAACTATCAGGATACCAGTTTAGTAGACAACATCAGTTTAAATTTTATGGCAGTCTCATCCTTGTAGACATCAGTTTAGAATGTATGGTAATCTTGTCCTTGCTTCTTGTTCTTTGTGAGTTGTTTGCTTATTGGTCCTGTCTTAGTATGGTCCTACACTTCTGCCTTCAGGTTTGTTCCCATCCAACTGGTTTGTAGCTGTGATCTTTTTAAGACAGTTAATTTCTTCAGACAGTTCATAGGGCAGCATAGTGGTGACTTAGCTACAAGGGGGTCAAGCTGTGTGGTTTGCAGCATAAGAGAGCACTCCCCAGCTGAATTCCAATCTTATGGTTTCCTTTTCCAGCCAATGCTTCTGCTGTATTCTTCTCCTGGTGAAGATATGTGTGCTCGCATCTTCTCCTGTGCTTCTCCTCCTTCCTTTTAGTGTCTCATGCTCTCTTCAAAAGCTTGGTAATTCCCAAGGCCTCCTTCCTGCTCTTCCTTTGCTTCCCTGCAGAATGAGTTATTATTTTCATTAGCTGTATGAAAACATGCCAGAGACACATTGCTGCAGACCAGGTAAACATGCTGTGAGCCTTTTGGATGTAATTAGTTGTGCTATTTAGCAGCCAAACACAGAGCAAACATTATATTGCTCCGTCCATCATAAATATTCACCCCACCATTTTTCCTGATCTACAAATTCTTACCTCCACAGACAAAGCTCCTCTCCAGGAGCCTCCGGACGATTGCTGGGCCTTGCAAAACGCCTGGGAGTGTTTGCTACCATAGCCAGCCTGTCGCAAGCACCCCTGTCCCCTGGGGCCCTCGGGGCTGGGAGCCATAGGTCTGGTTACACAACCAGGTTGGGGTGAGGAAAGCAGGGTGTGGGCTTGCTGCGTCAGCTTCTCTGCGCTAACTGTCCCCCCACCTGCCCTTGCCCCACGCCGACTCTCTCCACCGTCAGTTGGGCTGAGCTGTTCCACATCTGGGCTGGAAGAAGGGAATTTGGCTGTCAGGCAGTCAGGGCAGAGGAGTTGCAGCTCTGCTTTCTTCACACCTCGGCACACCACAGCCTTGCCCTGCAAAACTGAATGCTGGAACAGGCTGCTCGGGGGGTTGTGGAGTCTCCCTCTCTGGAGATATTCAAACCCCACTTGGATGTGTGCCTCTGTGATCTGGTATAGATGATTCTGCTCTGCAGGGACGTCAGACTGGATGAGCTCTCAAGGTCCCTTCCAGTCCCTGACAGTCTGTCATTCTGTGAAAACTGCCCAGTGCCATAAAGCAAAGCTTTTGGGAGGCTGTGGTGAGCTCAGCTCCTCAGCAGATTGTTGGCAGGATAGACCTTAAATTCAAATAATGCCTCTTCTCACCCAATGGGACTCTGGAGTTGTCTGACTTCTAGCATGCCTCCTTCAAGCTGGAGCTTCTCGTGCTGTTTCTTTCAGCCTCAGGTTTTGGTGTGAAACTGTGTCCTTTAAAAAAAGGTCTCGGAAAGAAACTGCTGCTTGTCCATACCCTGCAAACAATGGCTTCCAGGATGTGGACCTGCCAGCAGCCTGAGATCTAGCCATGTCTCAGGGACTGGTGGCCCATCGGGAGTAAGCCCATAGGAATGAGGTGTGAGGGTGCCCTCGGGGACCCTTTCTTCATTGCTGGAGGGGAGCCAGCCACTGTCTCTTATGTGGATGCTGCTGGCTCACCTGGGGACCAGCACAGCCTCCTTCTGCAGCAGCACATGGAGTATCCTGGGGAAACACCACAGCTTGTGTTGTGGTGTGATGTATGAGATGGGGGGGATGCTGTTTTCTGGTCCATTTGTTATACAGCAGATGCTTGGCAGCAGAGCCATTGTGAGTGGTGGCATCTCACAGAGTGCTGGTGTCAGCTCAACGTTTGGCAGCTCTTCCACCCTCTTTCTCATGGTGTGCTGTTATTTCCCTCCTTTACTGGGCTTAACCAAGAGATTTCCTGGGCTTTTCCCTGTTCTGTGTCACTTGTTCCACTGCCCTGAGTCACTGAGTTGATAGCCCTCAGTCCACTGCTGCTTCCTTCAGCAGTCTTACAGTATATATGTTAGACAGGGTGGGGTGCAAAAGGATCTTTCAGCACTAGGTGAGCAGTTGGTTAAGATGACTTTTGAAGTCTCTCATGCTCAATGTGTGTGGGGCAACTCCAAAAGCAACCTCCATTGGTAGAGGCAGAAAATTAAAACCAAGATGGACAGCTCCAAGCCAGCTTTGGCTTGGAGAGAAGGTAACCAGTTCCTGAGAGCAAGGCAGTTTCTTCCTTAGAACTAGGTAAATAAACAAAATAATTGCAGATTGTGGTAAAAATGTTTTGACATTTTCACACCTCTCCCAATAACAATTAGGCAATAAACCAAACACTTCCATAAATGTGCCCGAGGCTTTTCTGCTCCCTCACTTACTCTTTGAAAATTCTGCATGGCAGTCAGGTATAAAACAAAATTTGCAACTAAAAGCTGTACAAACAGATCTGGGACTTTGAGTCTGGAAAAGAGGCCTATGGGAAAAGGAGTTTAGCTCCAGCTGAAATGGAAAATATGCCTATTTTAAGGACAAACAAAACTTTTTAAATGTTGGGTTAGTTTTTTGTTTGTTTTATTTGTTTTGGTGGTAGTGGTTTGCAGGTTGATTGGTTTGTTTTTCACTTTGCTTTCTGAAAGCAAAGCACTTAGAGAGGGTCTCTTCTGCTTGGATGCCATCCTGTGCAACCTGCTTTAGGTGGACCTGCTCTGGCAGGGGGAGGCTGGGCTAGATGATCTCTGGGGGAGTCCTTTCCAACCCCTATCATTCTGCAATTCTGTATTAATTAAACAGCATTTACTCTCTTTTCAGGTACTACGATACATCAAGCAGACACTACAATGTTCCAGAAAACCAAATACCAACTGTAATCTGTCCACACTCCTATGTTCGTCCAGCGATATCAATGTCTACTGCCTCCTTACCAGCAGCACTGAGAAAGGTAAGAGGAAAATAAAAACAAACTAAAATATGTGTGCTTAAATAAAATAAATGCGTACACGCTCTTACCTATATCATAAAGAAGGTGACTGCTCTGGAAACAGAATTTAACACTAGGCCTAATTGCAATCTCCCTTTTAAAAAGACCTGTGTTTGGAGTGATGGAAAATGTTCAACTGAGTGTCACAGAGGTGGTGCAGAATGACTGTGGCTGGCACAAAAGAACCAGCAAAGGAAATGGCTTGAGGAGGTCTTCAGCATGCTCTCACAAACCGTATGGCTTTTTCCATTTGTTCATGAAATATATATAAACCAAAATAATAAAGGAACAGCACCCACACTTTGATAGTTTTGCAGTCAACCTGCTCTGTTTCCTATGCCAAGTTTTATTCCAGAGAGGGAGGAATGGCTGCAAGTTTGTTTTCTAGTGTTCATTTAGCTCATGCAGTGTTACTCATTTGCTTGGCAGCAGTACTGCTGCTTGGAAGCAAGCTAGGGAAAATGCTAATTACTCTTGTTCTAATGTGAGAACTTAATTTCAGATTGCAGACAATGTTGTGCAATGCCATTCCTGTCTTTACTGTAATCTTTCCACAGAGAGAGAAAGATTTATTTTTTTTTCCACATTAGTAAAAGTACACAGCAGGCCAGCAACTGGAAAAGTTGCCTTATGTTTTTCCTTGCTTGTGGAACTAATATTCATCTGAATACATTTGTTGAGACCTTAAAATATTCTAATTTTCAAAAGGAATATATTTGTTGTCTGGTCTTCTCAAGGCAGAAAACCTCACCTCCTGATTTCTGCAAAGAGCCTTTGGAAAAGGCTCATTGGTCTTCAGTTGAATACACAAATAATACAAACCCCAAACATCTCCTGTGGTCTCATTCAGCATCTTCATTCTGTTGACACTTTATGAAACAAGCCTAGAGAAAGAGCTCAGTTCTTCACAGATACAAAACATCAAAATGGGATGGGATGACATTTTTATTGCAGTAGAGCTAGCTACAGGAAAAGGTAGCTTTTGCTGCTCACCCTGTTGCTGTCTTGGCTTGTGTGTGAACTCTTAGAAAAGCAAGTAGATGTTTGATGGTTTTAGAAGGAATTTAAGAGTGGCAGAATTCTGCTGGTTTGCAGTGACGTCTGAGCTGGCATTTTTGTTCTTCTCTTCTAAGAAATGGTTCATACTTACAGCTAAGGCAAGCTGTTGAGTTGTCTTTCCTTTCACCTGGAGCCGATCCATTTATACTAAGAACACTTAAAAGACTTTAAATGAAGCATCTCAAAGAGTATTCCAGCAGGCCACACCATTTTATACTTTGATGCATAACCCAAAGCTGTGATTGAAGATAAATCATAAAAGCCAAGGAAGTAGTGTGTGGTGTGTGTGTGTGTGGATTCAGCAGTTTCTTCTGGATTGGGATAATCTGCTAATGTGTTTAATAATACAGAGTCATCTGCTACTGCTGGGTGGTGTATGGGGACTGGGGGTTAATGGATCCCTGTTTTCCTTCAGCATTTCTTGTGGGAGAGCAAGAGCAAATGGTGCATGGCACAGAACATAAGCTGTCTGCGTCAGGCTCCTCTCTCTTTGGAGATCTGTTCATAAACCTTTCAAAGGTGAAGGCACCAAGTAGAGCCTTGCAGCTTAATTTACACAGCCTAATTTGTATTATCCTCTGTTTTTTTGTTGTTTTTGTTTTGTTGGTTTTTTTTTTCCTAATTTAGGTTATTCCCTTTACCTTGGGTAATTAAGAGCTGACTCCATCAGTGACTTAAACAGACAAGCTCTCCTGCATTCTTTTATTAATTAAACAGTCTTCCTAAGAAACCAGAAACCTTGCTTATCAGTCTCTGGAGGTTGTTAACATTTGGGTTTGTTTTCTGAGGAAAAAAGCGAAAACTAAAAAGCAGTATTCTTTTCCTGCTTTCCTTTTAGTTTTTGTAGTAGTGACCATTAAATGATGTTTGCTTTCACCTCAGTTCCCTTCCACTCAGCCAGTTCATGCCTACTAGTCAGCAGAAGATCTAAAATAGCCACTCCCTTAATGGCTTTCTTCCCCTTCTGAAGAAAAAGCTGTGCCCAGCATATTCCAAGAACTTGTTGGACTGTCTCTGTCTTGTATTTATTTTCCAACAGGGGAGGGGGAAAAAAAAAATTCCAAGAAATAATTAAAGGTGTCAGGTTCAGTCCTTTTGGATGCTTCCTTGGCTTGATCAAAAAAAAAAAAAAAACAACCCAGCTTTCTCTACACCCAGTTAGCTGGTGTATAATAAACTTCTATCATAGCATACCCTGGCTTTCCCCTTTCAACTTCTTCCGAGATGGTTTAACAAATCTTCATCTCACCTATTCCTGTACTTCACAGCAACTGTTCTTGATATCCAGTACAACTTTGTTTCTCTTTTCCTTTGGCTTCATAATTACAGTGGTAAAAGAGCTGGAAAGTTAGAAGTGATAAACTGACTTGTTTGATAGTGAGTAAATATTGTCCAAACACAACTACGACACAAAATACTTCCCTCTCACTACATCATTGAGGGGAAAAAATTAACCTCCTTCTGTATCATTACTGCTTTCCTATCAAATGCCTCTCAGATACCTCAGGTGTCTCCTTAGTTCTGTACAGATTTCCACTGTTTTACCCTCTCCTTAGCAAGGCTATCTGGAACTTATCTCTATTTTATTTTAAGCTTCTGATTTGAACAACTGAAAATATCACCTATATAACAACAACAGGCAGAATTTTAAGTGCTGTCTTTATATACAGGAGTAGTGTATGCTTATTAAATCACTGGAGGTGATTAGGTTGATGAGAAATTAATCCTACACATTTAAATATACATTTCACTTTCACAACTCCTCTCCTATTTAGCATGCATAACACTGAAGGTAGGTTAGCAGTTTCTCCTTCAACGTTTTGTCAGATAACAGCTTGGTAACCCTTCATTAAATGCTATTTATTAAATCAACCCAGAAATAACACCAATTGAGGAGAAGTCGTAGCTGTCACATGGCAAACTCAAATCACCTTCAATTCTAATGTTAAAGACAAAGAGCCTTTAAGGGGAGAGGTTTCCATGCAGGCATTTATGATTGCAGAGAACAATTACAAATTTTAGGTTGGCTTCTGCTGATAGTAAAATGAATGAATGAAAAGGACACTTCTTCTTAGTCCTTCATTATTTATACCTTTCCTGTGCACTAGGAATAACTGGCTTTAAAATTTCATGTGAGGTACTCAGGGCAATGTTTTGATGGTTTGGGTTGGTTTTTTTTTTTCCCCCTCTCCAAAGTCACATCTCTGTGCTCCAGAGCTGTCTCTCCTCTTACATTTCAGGTGTTGATTAGTCCTATTTTCAGATCTATAACCCGGGTACCTAAAGACTTCTCAGCATTCTCCATCTAGATAAGAGTTCTCACACCTACCTGCTACCTGAACACAGCCACTGCCTTTCACACAAAGATTCAGTCCTAAACATGAATATTTAATGAAGGAAGCTGGGTGGAGTTCTCCTTACACCCAGGTGTTGAAGCCCATTTTGATTCTCTGTCAAATTGCTGGATTAATTGAGTGTATTCGATGGCTGCCTTTGCCACACTCCCGGGACAGCAGATATGCAGATCTTTAGTTCCTCCTGCTCTTTGAACTCATCTTTCAAGATGATAGCCTGTCATGGTCTAGTGTATTTTCACTTTAGGCTTCCTCATCTTCTTCTCTAATTTCATTTCTGCCTTGCTCAGAGAAATACATGCAAGACATCCAGCCCAGGCCCTCATACTGCTTCTCCTTACTGTGATTTACAGCAAATCCCAAGGTCTGTTTGGGATTCCATGAGGTTACAAATTCCCTTCCCGAGGGATGCTTAAATGGTAGAAAGAAGACATTTCATACTGCCACGTGGTACATTTCCAATGCCAAGTAAATGAGCAGGCAGGTGAGCCACTTTCCAAAGTAACAGACAACAAAATTGCCAGTTTGTGGATGGGTGAGAGGAGCCTGCCCTGAGGAGAACAAGTCCTTACCTTAAGGTTCACCAAAGTTTTGAACAGATAAAGTCTCTCAGTGGTTAACCAATCTCCTCCCAAAACTTGGGACCAAAAGAAGAGGTGACATCCTTCTCCTGCCTGGAATTAGGAAGCAGAACAAAGTCCTTGTAGCCAAAGTTCTACAAAGTGAGCCATGCAGGGGCTGAGGAGACTTGCTGGTGCTGGAGAAAATCCCCAACAGTTTCAGGAGAGCACTGACCTGCCTCATGCCCAGGGAAGGCAGTGAACCATTTGTGCATTCCAGAGCGTGAAGGAAGTTTGTCATCGCTGATCAGTCATGGCTAGGACATAAGGTGTCTGCTAATGGTGACCTGGGAGCATGAAGCAGGCAGGTCAAGGTTATCAGTGGCCACCCTTTATCTGCCCCACCTTTGTGTGTCATCATGACAAACACCTAGCTGCATGGGATCTCAGCGTTTTGCTGGTGTTGCTCATGCCACTGTGTAACTCTCCTAGGATGACAGCAGGCACTTGACAGCCTTCTTCCCAAAGGGCAGACTCCTCCCTTCTCTTTCCCTTGGCGACTACAGCCCTCTGAAGTTGTTCTTTGAGTCACCAGGGTTTCTTTTCTGGCCTCCACGCTGGGCTACTGTGCAGTGATCTGTGTGGGGAGCTGTGGAGTGTTTTGCATCATGCTTTTCTTGTACCACTTCCATGCTTGTGCAATGTCTTGGAATGGATTCTGGGACCTTGTCAGCTGGCTGTGCTCTCTGCCTGGGTGGGACCCTATTTCCATTTTGCCATGCTATGTGACCAGGTGGCTCAGCAAATGCACAGGGCACCTGTGCAGCCCTCAGAGCTGAGAAAGGTGGGACGTAGAGCTAATAGTAAGAGTTCATTCCCTCTGATCTGGATTTTGCTGCTTTCTATGGGACATGTGACAGTTAGGAAGGGGTGTGTGTGTGTATATATATATTAATATATATATGTACACACGTGTGTAAATTATTGCTCTGGAGTTCCTGCTGCAGCCTGATGAGTTTGCAAAGGGTACCCATGAAAAACTTCACCCTTCTGGTTTTATTCTCTTGAGAACTGAATTGCAGTGAGTAAGCTGTGGGAGTGCTCCTTCACTTCTCTCTTTAAAACAAGCACTTGATCTGCCATGGCTCAAAGGTGGCAATAGCAAAGCATGATCTAATTTAAGAAAGAATTGCCTAAACCACTTGTTTGAGTAAGATTTGGAGATTCTAAAACAAATCTGCCACTCCTCCAAACTGTCCCTGTTCACACGGTTGTTCAAATGCACAGTGGGTAACATTTCAACAGGTGAGGTTTGTGTTTGTTGTGGTTGCAAACAGTATCCAAAGATTGGGACACAATATTGTTGTTCTACAGACTTTGGGTTGTTGGGTTTTTTGGTTTTTTTTTTTTTTTTAGAATTGAACTTGGCAAGGTCATTTCCTCTAAATTATGACATGAAAATAAAAATATAACCTCTTCTCCCACCTTTACAATTCCCCTACTCTTTTTTTTTTCTTTTCCATTTTGATGTTAGGTGGTATTTGCTGGGGGAAAAGAAATAACCATTTTCTAGGAGGAAAATAGGGATTTAAGAGTGTAGCTTTTGAGAAGTCTGAAAAATCTGAACAAACTACACTCTAAATGTTTAGGAGCCATAATTGAGATAGAAAGAACATAAAAATCCCTTCATATCTTTGTGTTTCATGTGGAGAAAGTTGTGAGTTTCAGAAGGCTTATCAATGGCAATTCTGGATGTTCATAGATTCGCAGAATGCTTTGGGTTGGAAGGCATCTTAAAGGTCGTTTAGTTCTAAGCCCCCTGCCATGGGCAGGGACATTTTCTACTAGAACAGGGTTGTCCAAGGCCTCATCTAACCCGGCCTTGAACACCAACAGGGATGGGGCATCCACAACTTCCCTGGGCAACCTGTGCCAGTGTTTAGCCACCTTCACTGTAATGAATTTTTTCCTAATATCCAATTTCTTCCTAATATCTGCCCTCCTCAAGCTTCAATTCATATTCCCCTTCCCTCTTTTCCAAGGGACTTTTGAGTGGTTTGCTTCTGGGAATGCTGAAGATATGTTTTTTGGTTTTGTTTTAGTTTTTCTTCAGCATGTAAGACTTTAATTTTTTTACCAGGTAAATTTTCTGGACCTAAAAAAAGAAAGCCATTTGCCAAACACTGAAGACATGCAGACAGTTTGTGAGAGGTTTTTCCCAAGTGGCCACCCAGTGAAGCAGGAGCTCACCCTGCTTGTTCCTGGCTGCCATCAGAGCCTGGTGCACAGCTGGGAAACTGAAGAGCTTTGTCAGGCTGGTCATGTGGCTGGCTGGGAAAGCCTGAGTTGCAGCAGAGAGGGAGTCACTTGCAGATGAGAAGGGTAGGTAGCTGGAGGAAAACCATACACAGTAGCAGAGATTTGCCTTCTCACCCTCTTCCCACCAGGTGCCAAGAAGGCATGGGAAGGAAGCAGCAGAATAGGAGTGGCAGAGTAAGACACAGCTACCTTGTGTGTATGGGAAGCACTTGTCAGCTGCTGGGCTTTAAGAGCAGGCAACCAGCTGCCTCCTGTATTCTCAGTCACTGACTAAATCTGGACTAAGCTTTACACTAAGGGATCCACAGGAGTTGTCAATGGAGTGGTTTTACCTTGATTTATTTATGATGGATCTAAACCAGATCTGTTGTAGTTTGAAGGGTGGTTGGTTTATCGTGATGCTTTTGACGATTATCTTCAAAAGTACCTTTGTGATGTCTCTTGTTCTAAGCCACAGGCACCAAAGCCAGCCCTAGAGTATTTTGAAGTGACCTATGCCCAAGCTAGCATCTGATTTGGAAATTCAAGTGCAGAATCAATAATCCTGTGTATTGCTTGGCACTTCCTGCAAATGCTGGGATTTCTGACCAGCTTGAGCAGATTCCCTGTGGCATTATTGTTACAAACATTCTAGTGGGAGGTGTCGCTGCCTATGGTACGGGGTTGGAACTGGATGATCTTTGAGGTCCCTTCCAACTTAAACCATTCTATGATTCTAAAACACCTCTTTAGAGGCAAGACCTGATTTTTCTTTAAGATCAGCAGGTCAGAATTTGAACTTTCATCCTGTGAGTCACTAGCAACAGTAGGGAGATTTAAATGCTGTTGTAGTTATATCTCTCTGGCTACACAGTGAGATAGTGCAACACGGCTGTGATAATGTGTCTGGAGTAGCAGCATCTCCCTTTTTCTTCAGGAGTAATAATGGATCTGTTTTCTGGACAGACACAATGTTTATTTTAATGTTTTGTGTGCTAATTATTTCTGTTCAGAGACCAAAATAAACACATCTAAGAGACCTAATAAACACACAAAATAGAAACACTTGTCATCAATTAACAGAGTGGTTTGGGTTGGAAGGGAACTTGAAGATTATCCAGTTCCAACCTCTCTGGTACTGGCAGGGACACTTTCCACTGGACCAGATTCCCTTAAAGTATTTTTTTCTGAGAAGTGTCTCTTGCATCATGATTAATATTAGGTGATACTGGTGCAAGAATAGAATTAAGAGGAAAGAGTTTGCAGGAGTGCTCCACCTGAATTAATTTTTGCCCACTGCACTGCAGGGAACAAGTGGGTCTTGAGTCATTACTATCTTCATAGAATATCTTACAGTGAAAGGGACCTTAAAGATTATCTAATCCAACCTCCCCACCATGGGCAGGGATATCTGTTATCTTCTCTATACTGGTTCTGTAAAGTCCATTCTAATTAATAATAAGGTAATTCTCTCTGGTAATTACTATAATGAGTTTTAGGGAAGTCTGGGAGCCTTAGGTGAAGATTGTTATTTAGGGTAAATGCTGAACTGTAGCATTGTCATTCCAATGAGATGTAAAGTGAGCTGTCCAGCCATTTTTATAACACCAGGATAAGTTATTTCTGTAATAAAATCGCTCTTCAGCTCTGCTTCCTGAAAAATCTGATGGCCAAAGAAGCTACCAAGGGATGCAAACACTGTGCATTTTACAGAAGGGCTCTCTGAAGCATATAGACTACCAAGCCCAAATATTCCAGCGTACCTGCTGTGTTGGGTGCCTTCATATTGGGGGATTGACTTGAGACACTTCTCAGTTGTTTGTAGGTTCTAAAAGGTACCCTGTATATAATGTGAAACAGAAGTGACACTGTGTGATTAAGGAAAACTTACACGGAGAAGAGAGATTCTATTAATCTAATATTTAAATAGACACATTGTTGCTTTTCATCCTATGAAGTGATATTCAGAGTCAAAAGCATACAAAAATTCCTTTCTGTTTCAGGACCATCACATCAGCTCCCAAAAGCAATCATGTCAAGCACACAGTTCACCTTGTTGCTTGGGAAATTTGAGGTTGGTGGGATTAGCAGTTCAGTTTGCAGCTCACTTGCTGGTTTGGAGGGGTTTTTTGGTGTTGTTTTAGTGTTTTTTTTTTTTGTTGTTGTTGTGGTGGGGTTTTTGTTGGATTTTTCTTTTTTTTCCAGTTTTAGTGTCTCACATTAACAACACAGTGTTCAGAGGAATGGCTTTCTGCCTCTAGCCCTGCGTGCCTGTGGCAGCCTGTCTTCTACTCTGCCTGACCTGGGGAAAAAGGCTTTTAGTTTTCCATTCACAGTTTCAGTCTGCCTGCTTTAACTAGCGAGAACCTCAGTTCGTTTTTTGGGTTTTTTTAATATTATTTTAAATGATTTAATAAGCTACTTTTAGATCTCTAGAGCTAGAATTGCTGAAGGACTAAAACACTGAAGTGTTGTAGGCAGTTAAACTAACTCCTAGGTGTATTTTCCCCTAGACAGAATTAAAACTGCAGGTAAGAACCTGGTGCAAATAGAGTGAGAGACAATCTGTATCCTTCATCTGCTGAGCACTTAGCTAGCTAACAAGAAATGCTGGACACAGGAGTGGATTAGAAAGCATTTTGCTCTCGGGCTGCATGCAGAACCATGCAGAGATGCCTGAACTAGCCCAGGAGGAGCCAGCTCAGTTAGCCAGCACAGGGCAGCCACATCAGTGCTATGTTTGCAAAGGTGAATAATATATGTGAGTCCTGTAGGTTATTTTCTCTTTGTCCCATAATTATCACAGGTTAAACTGCATAAACAGTCTGCGGGAGAAGGGTTAGAGTATCTGTTATGAGATCCAAGGATTACAGTGAGTCTGACAGTGTTGATACAGTTTTCACAGCCTGATTTCAAAGGTGTTTTCAGTGTACATAATTTCTCTTCTAGGAAGATATATCAGCAAAGAAATACATTTGGAGTAGAAATCTGATTTTTTTTTTTTTTTCTTGGATGAGAACAGTGCAGAAGGTGAAAGAGGATAAGTTACCACTTGTGCATTTTTAGCTGACCTGACAAGCAGTTTTTTACTCTTATCTCAGTAGTATGAGTGAAAACTATCAGCCTTTGCCTTAATACCTGGTTTTGGATTGCTTTGCTAATTTACTGCTCCTTTATGTTTTGGTTTTTGGTTTTTTTTTTTATGTGCTTTGAAATGCTCCAAGAATTTTTCACCATAAGATGTTTTCAAGAGAGTGGAGCTCCTATTGAGAACAGCAAATTTGCATGCAAGTCGAGGGAAGAGTTCAAGCTTAATGGTGCCTAAGAAAGAGCTGATTAGCAAAGAGTTACAGCTTAGTCCTAGATTACTTACTTACTCCTAGATTTGCAGCCAGATAATCCTTTTACCTGTCCCCAGTAATTGGCTATAAACACTTCATTTTAAATTAATTGGTGAGCTATAGATCTGAATTAGTTTCTGTCAAACCTATACTTATCAACACACACCATTTAGAGTTAGTGACAGGACAGTGTATGCTCTGCAAAATGGGAAAGACCTATAAGCCTGAAGGAAGGAGAGCTAGTAAATGAAAACCCACTTATTGAGCACTGTCTTTGTTATTCTGAACTGCATTCAGAACTGGAAAAAAGAAAGGGGTTACATTTTATTAGTTATGGCTTCTGGGGTAGGGAGACCTAAAAGATTTCCAAGCCCCTCTGAATTCCCTTCCAAAATTTAGTCATTTATTGTTTATTGCTCAATAGAAACAGCAATTTCAGGTTCTTGTCTCCTAAAACAAAACACATATGATGCATGTTTATTTTCACTCTTTCCTTTCAGAAGAGGTGATGCCTTGCTCAATCTTTATGCTGAGACTTTCTACTGGTACAGCTCTGACCCAGCAGCTGGTCTTGAAATCCTGAGAGCAAAGATGGCCTCAGCTAACTCATATCAAACTTTCTCTTACACTGAAATACAAAGACTTACAAGCACAATAATTAATGTTAATGCTGCTGGGTTTTGGTTTTGGGGGTTTTTTTTGCATATAATTTTATTTCTGGAAGTCTTCCAAGTTCAGGAGAATAAATAATCTTTCAGTTCTTTAGTGCTGAATGATCTTTGCTCCTGCTTTTGGTGCTGCTTGTTTTCTGCTTTTTCAGATTTCTTTTTCATATCCTATTGCCACAGGTAACTAAAAAAAAAAAAAAAAGAAAAAAGAGACTTCATACACCAACTCAGGAAAGCCAAAGAACCAAGGATGCCTGCATAACTCTTACTGAATAAAGGAACTAGTGGTTTGGGGTTGGCTTTTTTTGTGTGTGGGTTTTTGTTTTTTTTTTTTCCCTTTAGCCATCTTAAATGTGGATCAGAAAGCAGTACCTGAGTTTGTGAGAACCAACGTGTGTGGTATATTTTTTTCCTGCTGTTGCATATCTAGAGTTGCATGTTAATTAGTGCACGTAAGGCATTTGCCCAACACTAACTCCAGAGATCTTTGCCACAGGTTTTCTGTCTCTGTAGAGGTGCTAACTGCAGGACTTGCTGCCACCCTTCTGCAGCTCTTTCTCCTATCCTCTAATTGAGGCCCTTTCGTAGTTACAATTTGTCTGCCAAATGACTTATCAGTTGGAAAGGCTCGAGTCAGATACTACTTCCTTTTTTTGGCTTGTTTTTAACTGAGTGCTCCCAGAAGAAAGAAGGGGTTAAAGCGTGGGAGGATTGCTAAGAAAAAGGGTTTGGTTAATGACACACAGGACTGCATCTCACACACCATAGTTTGTTTATTCTTCTGTAAAGACCAAAAAGAATTATCATCATCATGGTAAGGCAACAGCACTCTCTTCTCTTCTCTCTTTAGACTCTACCAGAAATCTTCGGGTTAATACACAGAAAATTTAACCAATAATCATAAAATCAACTCATCTCCCATAGTTTTAGTCTCTCTCTTAGACTGACAGATGCTACTGCTGACAGAAGGGGAGGGGGTAGAGATTTTAGTATATGGAAATAACTAGCTCTGGGGAAGAGGAGATGGGAGCAGGCATGCCTTTCTCACATACCTCCTCTTTTTTTTTTTTTTTTTTTTTTTCAACCCCTTTTCCCAAANTTCCCCCCTTTTTTTTTTTTTTTTTTTTTTAATCAACCTCCTTTCCCAAATACTTGTGTAAGGATCTGCTCAGTTTTTATTTATGCTCCTTTGTCTTTTCTCAGCTTTCTGAAAAGATTTCCATTGATTTAATTTTGCACGGTTTCCTTCATTCAGTTCTTCAGGGGGTTGTGTGTCTGATACATCCAGTAGCCAAATCTGTTTGGCACCTAAGAAATAATATTTGATTTGTACTTGGGTCTAGGTTTGTAAAGCTGATTGTTTCTTTTCCTTACATGCCGGCTCAGTGTGCTCATTAGCCTTATATGCTGCTGCAAAATGCTCCATTTTCACTGCACATTTCAATTGAAACTTTAGGGTTTTCATGAAAAAAAATTACATTAGAAGCAGGTGGGTTCTATTCTCTTGAAGATGTTAGTTGCTTTCCTAAAATATCCAGACTTGGTAGTAAATAGAGTATGTGGGAAAATATGACTGTTAACAAAAGTTGTGTTTTGTTTCACTTCACTGTGCTCTACAGCCTCACGTTTATAGTTCCTCGGTTATTATTTTCCCAATACAGAGCTCAAGTAAAGTTGCAATTGTTTAAAATCCAGCTCTTACTGTTTCTATCTTCTGTAAGTGTAGCAGGCAAAGAGTCAGGGACAAATTCCCTGCTAGAGTGGACTTGTAACAAGTGTATTTAAGTGTATTTCTCTGCCTCTGAAGAGGATTCTTGTCAACAGGAAATCTGATACAGTTGAAAGAAATGCTGAAAAAGTTTTCATGTGTAAGTGCCAAACCTTTGGTGTTCAGAAGACTGTGTTGGTTAAGATAGAGTACTGTACTTTTCATCATAGCAACACCTTTGTTCATGGCTTTGTGAAGGGTCAGCATAAACAAGCTAAAAAAATATTAGTGCGAAGCAACTCAAATCCAGTTGGCAAGTTTAAAAGTTTAGTTCTAAACGATTTAAGTTTAGAAATCATTTAGGTTAATTTGCATCAGAACTTTTTTTTTTTTAATTATTCCCCCTCAGTGAATCACCAAAGTTGTTTCAGTTAAAATGTCTTAAGTATGTTGTGTTTTTTTTTTTTTTTTCCCTGTGCTTTTAAAATAAGACAAACAAAAGCAGTGAGTCTTTATTTCCATCTACAGCTTTCTCTCTCTCTCTCTCTGTGCTGGTATTTAGGCCACTCACCTGGTAGGAGAGCAGTATGAAATCTTCTCTCCGGAGGACTTGAAACAGGGACTCAAGTGGGTCTTGTGTTTCTCAGGCTTTTCTCTCTTAGCCTTTATTTGTACATCCTTCCTTCTAGTAGGAAAACTGCCACAGCACACTGTGCCAGCAGTACTCCAGATGAATTTTCAGCCTAACAAAGCCTGGCTCTGCTGGGGCTGAATATTTGAGTCTCAGTCACCGCAGAATGCCAGAGCCTGAAGAGCAGTAGTTTATTTAAATGGTTTTGGCTGAGGTGCTTTCAGGCATATCATGTGACTGCTAGAACTCGGAGGCTTTCTGCTTCTCATGGTGAATTCCAATGCTGTGATCTGAAGATAACCAAGGTTGTTGGTCCTACATTATTAGAACTGTTCAAGAGGGTTTCAAGTTACTTGAAATCCAGTTATTTATGACCTTCTAGTGAATGATAATGCTCAAGCCTACTCCACACTTAAGTGCTGTTTGTTCCATTCCCCCCCCTCTGAAGGTGAACACAGGCTAGAAAATCACTAGTTTAAATCCCAGAAGCATCCACACTAGTATTACTACCTATTAGTTACCACAAAGTTGCTAATGACTTAGTAAAAATACTACCTTTTCATATCATGTGTGCTCTAAGAAGTGTTTGCAGTCATGTTTGACTGACTCAGATGGCCTAATCTAAGAAAATAACATCCAATTGATCCCTTGAGACACAGCCTGAAGTTCTGATTCAACAAATCATGTTTAATGATGTCGTCAAATTAGGGGTTTGGCTTTGGCAATGTACATTAGCTAATGAGAAAAAAAGCCCTAGCCAAAAAACCAGAGGAAATATTTTTAATGCTAACACAAACAGGTATGAATATAAATACAAACAAGATTTACATCTCCTGGTTAAGAAGGTGGTGTTTTGCTTTCAGATGAGAACACTGCTTTAGAGATTCATGCAGTGTACCTGAAGCAGCTTCCTCCATGCTGCCCAGGGAATGGGTAGGCAAGTCCTCTGGTTGTTCCAGTTGCCTTTGATCAGGGATTTCTGAAACAGCTGATGTCTCAAGGGTAAGAATGTTTCAGCTGAGCACGTTGAGAAACCCTTGCTCTGCAGATCAAGATACTTCCTGCCTTCTGAAAAGCACTCCAGTGCTGTGCTCTGCAAATGAAGCATTCCTGTGCTCTGCTCTGTCAGGCTGGGTCCCACTTGGGTGCCTTGGGAAGCTCAGTCTCTGTGCCCTCTTGCACTGGCAATACTGGCTCACCAACATTTATCTGAGTTAAAATACAAGCTCTTCAGGGCAAGTGCCTGGCCTTTTATGTGTTTTGGAAGAGCTATATGTAATTAAGGTACTTTGTAAGGAGAAATTGCTTCAGAACAGTTTACATAGGGCAGCTATTTCAAGATCAAGGGGAAAAAAAAAAAAAATCTTTAGCCTTGTTCCCTGAGGAAACAAGGCTGATGTGACTGGACTGGCTGGCTGTCCCTCCTCCCTTCCATCCAACACTTTTTGAACTTGTTGGACAGTTTAACACTACATTTGAAAGGGGGAGACGTCTCAGAGATAATTAAGTTCCCATGGACTTTATGAAAATCAGCAGCTGGGAAGACAGAAATCCAGATCCACAGTTCAAATAACTTATTTTTTTCCCCCAAGTGTAATCTTGTAAAGCCAAATCTTGGCTGCAAGTGTGGTAATGAGTGTCAGGTTGATAATGTAATCCCAACTCATTTAGGGGACTGACAGCTATTGTGTCCAAATATTAATATGCAGATTGGCATAATAATGAAATTAAGTTTCCCCTATTTTTGTGGTTTTAATATGAACAATACAAGCACCCCCTCAAGATCACAGTTATGAATTTTCAGATAAATTAGTGTCACTCTTTGCTTATTGGTTTGCTTTAAATGTTCCTGAAAATGTAGTATTTTTACCTTTCTTAGCTACTGCTGTTCATTAATGTCTCCGCATTCCTCCACCATAATTAATTAGTATTGGCAATACATACATAGAATCAAGGAATTAAGCAGTAATTGGGATGCATTAGTCATGATTGTTGCATCTGATAGGGAAATTTATACGTTTTTGTTAGCTCAGATAGTTAAAGTGCTGTTAGTGATATATGAACTCAACACACCCCTCCATGTTACTCTTCATTTCGAACAGAAGCCAAACGGTATTCTGTTAATGAAGCAGAAATAACTAACTTAGCACTTTTTCGTCAGGAGGAGGAAGCGACTGTGTTTAAAAAAAAAAAAAAGAAGCCCATCTTTTCTTCGCTAGCCCCAGGGCCAGACAGGCTGCGGGCCGGACCGCCCAGCCAGCCCCAGGCAGGTTGACCTGGTGCCTCTGCCGCCCCCGCGCAGGGTCCTCAGAAGCGCCGGAGCGAGACCTGCGTGGTCCTTCCTGTCGAGGCTGTTCCACTTCATATGAGTAATTAAGGGTTAATTAGAAGAGGACTAGTTTAGCATCCATTAAACATTAAATACTAATTGAGCGCCCGAGGAGAGCGCCGGCACCAGGAGGCCGCGGAGCCATTCTCACGCCGCCTCAGCCGAGGGACGGGGGCAGGTCAGGGGGAGCCGCCTCGGCCACCTGCAGCCGGGGCCCCGGGGCAGGCCGAGGCGGCATCAGCCGCACCGGCCTTGCGGGGTGGAAAATGCGGGTTCATCTTCCCTGGAAGACTTTGCACTGAGCTCTACCACGATGCCCTCAGCCGCCGGGCGGCGCCGGTCTTAGGACGCCTCCCCTGCCCGGGCAGGGCTTGCCGGGGCCCGCGGGGCTGGGGACAGCGACGCCTATTCCCGGGCCCTTGCTGCGACTCGGTACCCTCGCGGGACACCGAGCCGCCACCCTCTCCTCCCCTACCCGCCCTGCAGCCGTCAAAGGCGGTGGCAAGACCGCGCCCGCGGGCTGCTAGTGCGTCCGCAGCTCTTCAGGAAGTGTTCCCCCGGCCCCGACCACCGCTGCCCTCGCCTCGGCGGAGGGCAAGCTCCGGCTCCCTCCCGGTCTGGGCACTGGTTCGTGCAGGGTAGCTTTCGCTGCTGCCGTCCGCCGCGGCGGAGCGAGCTGCCCGCCTTCAACCCTTGGCGCTTCGCCCTCAACATCAAAAGTTTGTCGGTTTGGCCCGAGGCAGCATTTTGCCCTCAATAACGAGGAAGCCGCCGCGGCACGTACGGGATGCGGCGCCCACTCGCCCTCCGCCGCCGCCCCCTCAAAGGCGTTGCCTGTGGCCCAGGGCACCTGCTTCCCGCTGCCCCTCAGCTTTCGCCCTCGCTGAAGGCCGGTACGCCGCTGTTCCTGCAGCTGCTGCTGCCGCCGCCCCTCCCTCCGCATCCACGGGAGGTGACCCGGCCAGGTAGAGCCGCTGCCCGCGGCCGGGGCGGTGGCGAGGGGCGGGCCGAGGGGCACTGCGGGGCCGGGCCTGGGCGGAGCGCCCAGACAGCTGGCGCCGGGGCTGCGGCGCGGCCAGCGGCGTGGTGCGTGTGGGGCAGTTCTGCTCCGGGACCGCCGGGCTGGGCCAGGCGGAGAGTGTCGGGGGCGCTGGCGGGGCTTCTCGTTTGCNGGCTTCTCGTTTGCGGTACGGAGGAGTGAGGTAAAGCGGGTAAAGTCCGCCGCGGCTCCTTCTTGATGCTTGTCCCGATCTGGGACGGGGAGGGGGACAGCGGCAGCCTCGCGGGGTGGAGGGGAGCTCTTCTCTCCCGGTAAGGCATGGGGCTGCGGCCGTGAGGTGGCACTGGCGCAGTGGGGACGGGATCCCGGCGATGCCAGCCCCAGCGGGGCTGCGCGGAGGACGCTGGTTTTTCGGCGCTGCCCGTCCCACCCTCGGCAGTGGAAAAGACGATGACAGGCGGGCACGCTGTCTGCAACTAAAACAAAACAAAACAAAAAAATTAATAAAACTAATTTAAAACTCTCCGAAGCAGCCTCGGTGCTGCTGAAAGGGGCTGGCTGCCGTCGGGGGGTCTGGTGGTGCAGAAGAAATCCTGGCCGTGTTTTGAAATAGACATCTCACAACAAGTATTCATCGTACCGGCACGTAAGAAGTGCTAATGTATTAGAATGCAAATAGGCATGTATAGTCGGCAGTGCTGCTGCGTGTTTCCTGTTTACCATGTTAATTAGCAGTTGTAAGGGAAAACTTCAGCAGTAAGGAGTAATCCGGGACAGCGTTTGACCCAGTAACGCTCCTTGAGTGATGCATTGGCTTTTACTGTTCTGGGTTTTCAAGCCCAAAACACAAGCCATATATACATTGGACTTCGTTAATGACAATCGTATGAAACTCTACCAACGCAAGTGTCAAAACTCATCTAAAACGGAAAGTTCAATTCCCCACTCTCGTTTTAATAAGGAATATTTTGACCAGGGTAGTTTGTCACCAGGCTTTCAGGCAGCAGGATGCTTTCCTGTATTATTTTGGGAGGTGTTAACGAATTGTGCAGAAGTTTGAGATTTGGGACACAGAGGGTTGGGTTGGTTGTTGCTCTGAGCAAACTACCCTACTTGAACATCAAAACTGATGACTGCAGGGGCTTGGACTAGGTGACCTTAAAAGATTCTTTCCAACCTAAAGCATTCTGTGATTCTGTATTGTAAGGCCAGATGAGTGTACTTGTAAACAAACATAGGCAGAAACATACAGAAGGATCTTGGGATTTTAATTGGTGTTGAGGGTTTTGTTCTTCTTCTTCTTTTTTGAGAGCTGGTGTTGTTTAGTAAGCTGATTTGTTCCCATTCACTGTGTCTTTTCAACTTGTTAATACAAACAACGTGCTCTAGAAACAACTATGAAATTAACAAACCTTTGTTTGTTTCTTTTCTTTTCTTTTCTTTTCTTTATTTTTTTTTAGTCCACCTCACATCTTCCAGATTCTCCCAGAGAAGAGAATAAAAAGAAACCAGTTTTGGAAAGACTTGGAAATTTGTTTGGTACAGGGAGAAGGAAAAACGTCAAAAGTTCAGTAGAACACACTTCGCATCAGAAAGGGGAGAGATCAGTCTCACCTCACAGGGCACAGCCGGTATACTGCAGGCACGTAAAGGAAGGACACGAAGCTCCTCAGGTACAGAAGCAAGAGAGGAACATCAGTGCTGTTTCTGAGTCACAGGACTACAGCTTCAGTGGGGAAGGAGGACAGCTGTATCGTGACACCGTTTCAGAATGGAGTAGTAGGGGAGTCTCTTCTGACAGCGAATGGTCAGCAGATTGGAGCGGCAGCAGCGAAACCATTAAGAACTCTGTGTTTGAAAGCAGCCTGAATGCGGAACCCCTGGAACCGGAGAAAGAATTCGTCACAGACATAAATAATTCCACAACTCCAGATTTCATCAAAAGCTTGAGAAATTTGTCTAGTGAAGACTTGGAAAAGAGTATCTTAAGCCACAAGCAGCTGGTGAACACGTGGGTGCCTGAGGAGCCTGGGTATGCAAAACCAAAGGATTTGCCATACCAGTTGGAATCGGCGGCGTGTGAGCACACACATTCTGCTCGAGTGTTAACAGTTGATATTTATCTGAGAAAAACAGACAAGCTCCTTAATGAACCTGTGACTGTGACATCAGAAGAAAATTGTAGCGACTCAGACACGATGGATAAAAAGTCTGCCAATAAAAGATCTGGAAAAAGGAGAAAATCTCAGTCGTCCAGTGACATTCCAAATGGAGAGAGAAATCAGACTGAGACTACTGTGAGAGAGGAATCGGTATTTGAGGATGATGTCTCCTCTGAGGTGTTTTCAGACAAGATAATAAGTTCTGAAAAAAAGACGAAGTCTCCTCAACAAACTCCTGAAAGGCATTCCTCGTCCTCAGGTAATTATCAAGATGCAAAAGCTGGATCAGCTCACAAAGGGGCATCAAAAACTGAAGTTGACAAAAGCAAGCAGCAAAACTCAAACACAACCCCTGCAAGAAGACGATCATACAGAAAGAGTCAGTCAGATGCTGTCCCCATTTCTCCTACTGGTCTGAAGGGTCAGGTAAAAGATTACTCCTCAAAAAGGCAACCTCTAGCATCACCAGACAGCAACCTAATGACAAAAAGAACTTCAGTGGAAAAGGGACCTGTACCTGTGGCTTTTGCAGAAGACAACTTGGAGTCTCCCAAAGCTTCTTTGGCTGCTAAGACAGAAGACCCTGCCTTGGTGTTTGCTGAAGGCAGAAATGAAACTAAGGCAGCAAAGCATGGTAATGGTTCAGATGGAAAAGCTTTCTTGCGTACTGATGGGATTAAAAATGGAGACCTGTGTATGTCAGCTGAGAGACAGACAAGTTCTGACTTAGACAGCATGAAGCTGAAGAGTTCAGATGCTTCCAGAACAGTCACAACAAAGATTAGCCTGTAAGTAACATAAAACTAAGCTTACCTTGTCTGTGTACCCTAATTTTGCCTCTGCCTTTAGGATTCTGGAGGAGCCCTGGCTATGTGCCTGTTATCTGTCTAGATGATTTTCAGTTCAGAACTGCTTTTTAATAAAACAAGAATCATGGTTACAGTTGCCACATAACACATGTTAAAAAAAAAAATATTCTTTTTTTGTGGGTAGGGAATTTCTTAGTATGTCAGTTCAATTATATGGAGTAAATTAACATGCTCTGTTGTTACCATCAGTAATGGTTGTTGCTCAGATTAGCCCAGTTATCAACGCCCTTAATGTAGCTGTGTCACCTGTAACCAACTGAGGATGTGGTTGAAGGTTTTGTATGTGAAGATCATCGAGTAAGGAATGTGCCAGAGTTGCTCTGTCAAGCAGCATAAGGTCTGCTATTATTTCACAGAGAAGCTTCCAATGCTATGTAGAACTTGATCTTTCAAATGATGTGATAAATCCCACCCCAGAAATTTGAATGCATATAGTTGCTTTCGTAAGGATGTGCAGAATGAATCATGGAAATTTTAATACATGTGAGTGCTATCAGGCATTTGCAGAATTATGCATCTATTAGTTTGCAAGATTTGGGTTTACACTCAAAGAAGTTGTCATCTGTCAAACTGAAGTGGTAGGTGCTTTCCTTAGGATTGTAAAGAAAGGGATGCTTTTGCAAATGTCACTGCCATCACTGGTACCAGTCCAGTGAGTGATTTCCTGGATTCTGTCACACTCTGTGAATCATTTTTTTACATTTCATCTGTGGTTTGGTTGTCACAGCTCCGTGCTGTGTGCTATTGATAACCTCATTCGGGTATGTTCATTCATAGGTGTCAGAGTTCACTGAAACCCATAGATCCACCTCAGTCCATCAAGTGTTCAGAACTGTCATTCACTTGTGGCAGAGGAATGTGAAGCTTCAATGTTATGGCTTAAGAAAAATATTCCCACATCTGAGGAGCATAGGAGCATTAGAACCAATCTGCTTTGCACAAGTCCTAATATTTTACATCTTATTTGTTCATAATTGCATTGAAACCACCTCGTACTCACAGTTAAATTGTAGCTTTATGCATGGTGGTGCTTTGCCATCTGGCACTATAGCTCACACACCTGAAACTCTGAACTTTTGTATCTTCACAACTTCAAAGGAAAGGTGGCTTTGGTATTTTTCCTTTGTTTCACTTGTCAGCAATGATGAACTTAGAAATGCTTAGCTGGATCTCATTTTTATGGCTGTCTCCTTGGCTTGCTCCACAGCAAATTATCTTCTGTTGTACTCAGAGTAGTAGACAAATGCCCTTTCTGACAGGTGTAATTTTTAATGGATAAACAGCCTGTTCTGTTTCATCTGGTTTTGTGGGCTGTGTGGCACTGTCTTGGCCTTATCTGCTGCTGTTGGAACTTTAGCCCTGGGTGGGGACCGCAGTGCCCCCAAAGTTCTTGCAAGGTTCCTGCAATATTCCTGATGCACCTGTAGCTGGCATTGCCTGATACCATACAACTTCTTAAGCCAGACAAATTGATATGGTCAGGTTGCCTGGTACAATCTCTAGTTATCCAGATGGGCTGTAAACCTGCTGTAAAGTGGGAAAAGAAGAGATGGTGCCACTGCTTAGCAGGCGTGGCTTTGTTCTCTTGTTATTGCTTTGAACTAGAGAGCAGAAAACTTCTCCATTTTCAAAGGTTAAAAAAATTACTGTTAGCTAACTTCAGCTGAGCCTCTTTCAGGTTACACACAGACTCCTTTGCTTCCCATAAGATGGATTTTGTACAATCAAAGTAGTTCACAGGTGAGAAATGGATAATGGCTCTGGCTAATAATGACTTTGTGTCAATTCTGGGAGTCAAATTTCTTTAGAAACAACTTTTAAATATGTCAGGTTTGCTGGTTCCTTGCAAGTAATGATAGCACTTGCTGTCTTTTGTTTTGTGTCTGTGCACTGAGCAACTTGGAAATCACAGGATACGTTGCTTCTAGGTTTTGAAAGGTAAGCCTATCAGGTTTGAGACTGAACTGAGGTTGATGGTACATCTTAATTAGCACACAAACCCACAGACAGTAGTTCCTTTGATGTGCTTACCAGAAAACTTGGCTTCAGTTGTCATATCTGGTGCTCAGCCATGATTTTGTCCTTACCTTTGCATTTATGACCACTTACTGAATTATTCTGGCCTGTTAACGTGCCATTTTCTTTGCTCACCTCAATCTGATGTTTTGGCATCAATGTTTTTTGGCATCAGTTGACGTGGTCGTTTGGACAGCGTGCTTCAACTGTGTGACTCACCTGCCACTTATGACTGTGCTGGGAGAGGTTTAACTGCTTGCTTCCACAGGTTAGCTGCAAGGTGTAGCTGAAGAGGACGTTGGTATTTCTCTTGTGCCTGCTTGTCCCTGGCATTGCAGATCAGCAACGGGTAGTAGGAATCTGCCACACTGGGCTGTTCACAAGAAAGCTTTTACACTGTTAGGTGAATCTATCTTCCCTCATATTAGAGGAGAGGCTCAGAGGATACTCAGAAAACACATCCTCCTCTTAAGCCAGCTTAGAAACTCACTTCTTGCAGTGAGATGTGTTTTGGCTGTATTTAAAACCAGTGTTTCTTAGTGTGGAAAAAGATGTAATGAACAGATTCGTTTGAGCTGTAATGGACAGAGTTCCAGGGCTGAGCTTTCTGCTGTTCTTTGGTGTCTGCTTTTTTTTGCTGCTGCTTCTGCTTTGTCAAAAAAATGCAGAATGTCAAGTGCTGAAATAGTTGTTTCTGCCTAAATTTGCGAAGTTTGAAATGATACCTTTGAGGTATTAACTGTTCATTTAAAAGGGACTTTAGGTGTGGCTTGTAACTTACCAGTGTTAACCATTAAACTTGCTGGTGTCAAAGCATACAAGGAGAGATGGATTTTATTGTGCTATGTTGAAATGCAGGTAGTAGTGCAAGTGACAGGCTGACAGAAGGGTGATATGGAAATGAGTCTGTTAAGATAACTAAGCTATTAGCAATACCTCTTGAAAGTAGAGGTAGAAGAAGATTCTAAGTACCTTTTTCTGATCAGAAAAAGGATCTGAATGGTCCTGGTGAACAGCAAATTCAGTATTGGGGACATTATATCAAGTTGTACCCTTCCCTTCTCCATTAAGAAGGTGATGATACTGCAGCATACTGTGTATGAGGAGAAGCTGAAAGAGCTGGATTTGGTCACTAAAGAGGAGGATATGGGTAGACCTCAATCATCTCTTGCTACCTGCAGAGGTATTACAGGGAAGGCAGAGCCTGATTGGCCGCTGAAGTGTACAATGAAGGGATAGTGGAGATGGTTACATGCCGCAACAGTGAAATTTCAGTCAGATATAAGGCAAGAAATAACTCACAGTGACAGTGGCTGACCTGCTGAAGTGCTCCTCTGCTAAGGTTGTGCAATCTGTACCTTTTGACATACTTAGATCTTGGTCAGACAAAGCCTTCAACAACTTCATCTAACTTTGAAGCTGTCCCTGTTTGGAGGGGGAAGTTGGACTAGCTGCCCTTTAGAGATCCCTTGCAACTTGCATTCAATTTCCAGAAAGAAAAATAATAGAATTTAACTTTGAACAGTTTAGGGGAAACAGTTGTATTGCAAACGAAAAATCACATCTAAAAGTATTTAACTTAAGCCATTTGATATTATTCCTGAAAAGAGGAAGGCAGGGAAGGAACATTGTTTCTGGACTTCAATTTTCCAGGCATGTTTTCTTAGTGCCTGTCTGAAGTGTGGCCAGTCATTACCAAGTTAATTGGTCCTTTTTTTATTGGTTATGTGTTCTTTATAAGAGCCTTCCAGTTGTGAACCAATGTGAGCAGTTAGTATAGTTACAGGGAGAACTCTTGGAAAGTCTTCTCTGAAAAGTGACTTTGAACAGTTGCTTTCTGTTTAGGCTCTTACAGATTGTGAGTTCCTTGTGTTATTTCACTGTTTGTTCCTCCTCCTTTCCCCAGGAAGCTTGTGCAGTGCAAAGTGTTGATTTAGCACCATTTTCTTCTTTACCCTGGGATGGATCTCTTGAGGAGAAAGGAGTGGTCTCAGTTTTGAATTATGTTAACACATTTGTACCTCGTGCTTCTTTTTTTTTGGGCTGAAGAACTGAGAGCTCAGGGAACCCAACCTGTGTAGGTAAAAAGAAGAAAGCATTTAAATACCAGAATTATCCATTGGTTGGTAGAGCATTTGAGGCCCTGGAGGTTGTTTCTGCAAGCTAGTTTGTTTTATCTTTCACCATCACCAGCTTTCACATAGTGCAGTTCCTGCCTGTTCCCCCACCGCTAAGCATTTCCAGATCTCTCTTTGGAGAGCAGATCTACCTTTGAGAGGTGATTGTGAGCTCCTTGATGCTCCTTATGCCTGACAGAAATGTTGAAAGACATGCACCCTGCCTCTTCACACCTATTCATGCAGTAGCAAGTGACGTGGACAGATGAACTTTCCTGGATGTAGGTATTAAGGGGAAAGAGGCTTAAAACTCACAGTTACACATCATCAGCCTTCTGTCACTGTCCATGGGTACTGTGTGCTATGTGCTTGTACACTCTGCCCACTCTGATGGAGAAGTTTCTGTGTTTCCCTGTAGAATCAGCAGGGTTAGTGCACACAATTCAAATTATGAGCTGATATTCCCTGTAGGAAATGGCAGAGCCCTTGCACGGTGTTCCTTTGGCCGAGTGGCGATGCAGTGACTGGGAGCAGTTGCCTTTTCCACCAGCACTAACGAGGCCAGAAGAGGTTGTTCACTCCATTTAAGATTGCTTCTGCAGTGGAAGGGCTACAAAGAATCTGGGCAGATGTCTTCAAAACTTGTTGGAAAAGTGTATTCAAATGTTAACCAACTCATTATCACCTTAATGAATTAGGATTTGTTTCCTAAACTCTGTAGGGAATTGCATGCATGTAATTTAGTCTACCTATCACTATTAAATTTTATTGTTTGTCAGTCATAAGTAGTTAAGATCTGATCTCTGCCTCAGCTGGAGATGCTGTAGGCTGTTGTGTTTTTTTTTTAGTTTACTAAGCATTAAACAACTACATACACGTTTGAGATGTACACTCCTTATCAAAAGTATTTTTCTTGCTGTTCCTATGGTTACTCCTTTTTTTTTTCCTAGCTAATTCCTTTTGAGATTCCAAAATTTAAACTGAGCACGACTATGGAAAATTTTAGTGCAGTGAAAATTGGTTTGAAAATTGTTACAAAGCTTTTCCAGCTTAACCAAAGATGTAACTCTCTCACTTTGCTTCCTGTAGTCCAGCCAAACCGAAGAACGTGGAGCTGAATTTTAAATCATCTACGAATCAAGACAACTTAGAAAGTGAGCAGGATGCTCTCGAAAAACCAGTTAATAAAACCAACAACAACATTGCCAACAAAATTTCCTTGTTTGAAAATAAATGTGCTAACCAAAGCCAGAGGCCTGCCGACATTCCTGCTTCAAAAAGTAACATTGTACCGAACACGTTTGTTGGTCGAGCAAAGCTCAAGTTTGGGAAGCAGCCTAAGGAGAATGAGCAGCCTGATAAAACCTTAAATAAGCAAAGCAGTCGCCAGAAACTACTTGAGAATGGCACGGCAGAGAAAGAAAGCACTGCAGAATTGAAAGGCAGGCATGAAGACAGCTCTGCTTCCTATGAGGATATTGGGAAGACAACAGAACTTAAAGTAAAAGCTGCAATATCCCTTTTTAACCAAAACAGCAAGACTGATGCTAGCAGTGTTTCTCTGAAGCAGCTTGATCAAGAGTTAACCACAGCTAAAAAAGAAAGTTCACCTTTTAAACTGTCTTTGCATTTGCCCAGTAAAACTGAACCCACTCAGGATAATTCCTACCAAAGGATTAACGCAAGCTCAGAGCTCCACAGAAATGGGGAAAGGATGCTGCCAAACACAGAGCTTCTGTTGCCTTCCAGCGATGATAAATACCCTCTACCATCTCATCAGGCTTCTGGGTCAGACCTCAAGAAGATGGAAAATGGAGATGAAAAGGCAAAGCCAGGAGATCTGAGCTTTGCAGCGCTGCAGTATGATGACAGCAATCCAAACAGCATATCGATAGCAGAGCACAACATCAATGACCAGCAGAGCCCAGGCAGGACTTGCAACGGATCTGCTGAAGACGACAGCGTTTTTGACTCCCCCTCTGACATGAAGAAGTTTGCTGAAACCATCAAAAACTTAGACAGCTCAGTTTGTTTACCCCAGAAAAAGAAGAGATCAAAGCTTCCCAAGTCCCCAGCACCCCACTTTGCAATGCCTCCCATCCATGAAGACAACTTGGAGAAAGTGTTTGATCCTAGTGTGTTTACTTTTGGTTTGGGACTGAGAAGGGAGAAAGCACAGGATCTGCTACCAGCCCAACAAATTAAGCTGCAAAGCCTGGAGACGATAGCCAGAGTCAGGCCCAAGCGTGCTTCGACAGAGCAGAGTATCATATTCAAAGCCCTGCAGTCATGTAACAGAGAGGAGCCTGCCTTTGCCCAGGAAATCAACGGAAAAGAGAACTTGGATGCTACAGATGGGGAAATTAAGAGGTCCCGCCTTGAAAAAAGCTCCTTGTTCTCAAGCCTGCTCTCTTCTACATCTAAAGAAAAGTTTTTTAATCCCTCTGCCACCTCACTAAGTAACACCCCAGCAGCTTTTGCAACTGACTCCTCAGGGCTGCCTCCTTTACAGCAGGATGCTTCTGGGCCATTTGGCATGCCTCAAAAACCTGAGGTAATAAAAATTGTTCATTAAACGCAACCATATAAAAGTTTCTGCTGCCTGCTGAATGATTAATTTTGCTTTTTGCAATTCAGTCTCTTTCAGATATGAAGTTCCCAGGTTTGATGGAGAAGTACATGCAAGCAGATAGTGCAAAAAACGAGCTCAGTTTACAAATGCCCAACTATGGGAACCCCGAGAAAAGCTTTTCCAGCTGGTTAGGGACAAGCAGATACGAATCAAATATCCCCACTGGCTTATTAGATGTGGATGTAAGTATTGTGTTGTTTAAAATCTGCCTGGAAAGTTATCCAGCTTTTGTGTTTTCTGTAGATGATGTGCATACTTTGCTTTGCTTTGCTTGCCCTCTTAGGGACGCAGATAGTGATGGCACAGCTGAGTGTGGAGGGCTGGTGTGGCAAGGGGGTGTGCACACACAGGAGACTGCTCTCAAGTGAAGCCCGTTAGGCTCCAAAGAGTTCCAGTACTTGTGCAGCACCGTTGTTGGCTCTGAATTGCCTTGCTCAAGTTAAGAACTGAAAATGTTTGTGTAATGCATCCCTGCTGTTCGTCTTCCACTGACTAAGAAAATGGTGATGCAATGACTAATGGGTAATGCGAAGGAAAAGGGTAAGGAACAGCCCAGAACAATGACTGTGGCATTCCTTAAAACACAGTACAAGTTCTAACTGGCATTGAAGCACAGGCTGAAGAAACAGTCATGCTTCAACCTGTCTTGATGATGCCTACAATAATCTGATGGTGGTTAGGAGCTCTGTCCTGAGACCGCTGCCTGTCCTGGGTACTGACTCGTCTGTTCTCCTCAGTGCCTTGCACATGTTGCTGGTCATCTTAGGCTTTAACATAGTTAGGAGCTGTTTATTTTGGGTTTTTGGTTGTTTTCTTTGTATGAACAGTTCTTAGGAGATGAGGACCCCAATCTGGAGAGAACAGTCCTGCCCTTGTTAAGAAACTGAAGACATAATTGCAACGCTTGCTTTATTTGTTTTAGGATGATGTGATGCAACCACAACTTTCCCACATATTCTAAATCATGTAATTTACCACTGACTATAGCACTGGTTTAGACTTTGGATAGCTCAATGTGTTTTCTCTGATCTCAGCATTTTTAGGCTATTGCACATCTTGAGGAAACCTCACTTCTTCCAAAGTGTTCAGCACCAGATTGATCCCATTAGTTGGTTCATATATGTATATGCCATTGTGCCTCTTGTCTTTTCCTGTATTTCTTCATTCCTTATGGTTAGCAGGCATCAAAATTTTCATCAATATCTTTCACTGTAACGTGCATTTTATCATGCCACTTTCTAAAGTAGTCCTTTTTTGGGGTATGAAATTCCTATAGGAAGCTGATATGAGGATTTTTAAGCTTTTCAAGTCTAAGTTGGCTTCAGTGAGATGCTAATTCAGGATGTGTATTAATTTGTACACCTATTGCTCTTTAGGAAAAAGGAATTGAAGCAGTAAGTATGAGTAGTGGAAGTGTTAACAGCTTTTTACCATTCAGATTTTTCTATCTGGGCATCTATATTGAATACATTTTGGTTTGGTTTTCTTTTCTTTTGTACAGTGACTTTTCTCTCCCCACTCTCTGTTAGGCACTTTCAAGAAATGGACAAAGTAAAATCAATCCCAGGCCTGGCAAGGTGAGATCAGTTTTATCATCTTCACTGCTCTATATTTAAATCACAGCAAGACAGAATTACATCTGGTTGGTGTCTGGTTTGGGTTGTTTTGTTGTTTGTCTTTTTTAAAACAGCTGGTGATATACTGTGAAACAGACTACCAGAAAAATGGGATTGAAGTTTTCCATGATGTTCTGGATTGCACTTCTTGGGTTCTGTCACCAACAATTTTAGTTAAAGTCATCAGAGGATGGTAAGATATTAACTTTTACTCTTTGTCATTGGTCTGTCCAAAAATCTTTTGAAGCAGAACCCTCAATGTAATCCACAGCAAGCCTGGCATGCAAATGGCAATGCAATATGAGCAAGAAATGTGCCATTTTACCTCTGCAGTAGGACATTCTGGGCCATGAAGCTTCCTTTGCTGACAAATTGAGTGTTAGCATTTGCCTGTAGTGATAGGATGAGGGACAATGGCTTCAGCCTACAGAAGAGCAGATTTAGATCGGATGTTGGGAAAGAAGTTCTACACCATGTGGGCAGTGAAGCACTTGAGCAGGTTGCCCAGGAAGGTAGTGATTGGGGCCCCAGCCCTGGAGATACTCAGAGCAAGGCAGGGCTCTGGGCAACCTGATCTAGTTGAGGATGCCCTTGCAGACTGTAGAGGGGGGTTGGACTGGATGACCTTCAGATGTGCCTTCCAACCCAGACCATTCTACAATTCTGTGATTTGGAGGGATGCATCATCCATCACTGGATGGAGCACTTAGTGCCATGGGATAGGGCTGGGTGATAGGTTGCACTGGATGATCTTGGAGGTCTCTTCCAGCGTGGCTCTATTCTATTCTATTCTATTCTATTCTATTCTATTCTATTCTATTCTATTCTATTCTATTCTATTCTATTCTATTCTATTCTATTCTATTCTAT